>WAAD01036914.1:0-37139 GCA_013389945.1 Fregata magnificens | reverse complement strand
GCTCCACAACTGGCACTCAGAAAAGGCATTTTGCTTTAAGAATGCAAATCAAGCAAAAAGTGAAAAATACACAACAGTCCATAAACCTGATGTTCTTTCTCATTGGTTTGCAAACATTCATATATCCAAACACAGCGTTATGCTTCAAGTTTACAGTACAGAGTGATGACCTAGGAATAATATCTTTTTCTATCTTTCGGTTTATATTAGGTACCATTTACTATCCTCATAAAATCTGCTTCAACTATCAAATTCGTTGTAATCTTTTAGATTCTCTCAGGGGTGCTAGTTCACTATCCATAACCTACAGTGTAGTTCCATAGCCACACACGGGATGGCACTGTTAAAATTAGTCCCCAAATCTCTCCTCCACTCCGACTCTGTAGGCAGCAGATTCAAGGCAAACGTACATTTCTATTCCCCAGAATTGTATTTATCCACCACAAACTGACATCACTTATTTTTATGCCTGGTTACTCAGTTATATTTTTACTTTGTATCAAGCATGGAAAACCAGTGCCCGTGAATATATTAATGCTATGTTATGATTTTTGGAAGGTTTGGCAGCAGACAGGAGAAGCAAGCGATTGGGTGTGGTATTACAATGTGCAATGTGGTATTTCATTCTCTCTAGAGAGCTGTAATTTTATGCATGTTGAAAAAATGTTAAGGAAACTTAATGTACAGAACATAAGGAACCAATTTTCTTCCTTAAGGAGAAAAAAAAATAAAAAACAAAAACACACCTTTGGGCTATAAGCATTAAAAACATCAGTCCAAATGGAACCATTCGGCAAACCAGAGTGGGGAATAGAGAGGGTAGGCAGAGTTAAGAAATAACCATTAATTTTTGTCTGCCTCCTCTTTGCAGCCACATCTCTCAATCATCACTCAGTTCATTAGCACTCTATAATTGTATGTCAATGTGACCATAAATTCTATACATGGGCAACAGCAGATGGAGAGTCCCTTGTACCACATTGACAGACTCAGAGGACATCACAAAAGTTTTCTGGTTTTGTTAGATAAATGCATAGACAGAACAAGGTCCAAAAAGACAGATGAAGTGCAGCTAGAGCTCACCTAAAGCTAAGTCTCAAAAAGGGAAGCTTTCTTCAGATTTCTGCTATTATACCCTTGCCAAAAATCCCCTTCTGATCTCTAATCAAGCAATCAGCTCAGCCATATGCAGGGTAGCAAGAGTGACCCTATACTGTCATGCAGAAAACAACATGGTATTGTACAGTGCAGCACTGCTCTATGTCCCAACATAGAAGCATGGCTCCAGAAATAGCATATATCTGTAGGTGATATTTAAAAAGAAAACCCACACATATGCTTTCAAGGATCTTTAGTACAACACACACATTGTGTGGACTGTAGTCTGGAACAGCGTATTATATAATACAGTGCCAGACAGGCTTCTCAGCACTTAGATTCAAAAACAAGTACTAGACATAGCACATCCTTGATGCCAGTGCCTTTTTTGGCCAGCAGGAAGGGGTACAGAACTCTGCGTTGTAGAAAATGGTTATTAACATCTGTCCATTGACAGCAAGGGGCCAGAACTGCATATTCTTTAGGTATACCTTTATCCAGTCTTGTGTAAGAGCTAATGGTAACTTCAGCTCTCTTCTCCACTTATTTCTCAACTTAAGAAACCTTCACATTATACTTGAGAAACAGACTAATCGCATAGTGCTGTAGTTGCCACTAGCATAAAATAGCATCACCACATCAATAATATGTCCTTCCAGATAACTGGGTAAGCTCTCTGTTGCCTTCTAGACAGGAAGAAGTTCCACACCCAGAAAAATTCCCTTGAGAAGTCATCAGATATCTTTGAAAGATACCGATTTGGCACAAGACTTGGTAAGCCTAACTTCAAAGACATAATTATCTCAAGCGTCCAATGGATTCACCAGCACGCAAACCAAAACGGGCAAGCTGAGGTCACCTCAGAGGTTCCCAGCATTGTTTTCTATAGACTGTCACCCACATCCTTGAATCTTTCTCTATTCTATTTTTTTTTTAATGGATAGTTCAACACAAGGAGCCAGGAAAACTGCTCTCCCACGACACTGGCACAAGGAAATCTGGCTACGCTTATGTCTCTCTAGAATTTACGTATCTTGCCCCATACAGTTTTCTCATAACCCACCCAGACCAAAAGAGATGGGAAAGAAATGGGTAGAGGATACTGTGCACTAGCAAATTAACTTCACAAAACATCCAGTTGGTTAGGATCAGCATTTTAGGGCAATAGTTCCCCTTCGGGAATTCTACTGAATTCTACTTCAGGTCTTGCAGGGATTTTAGCATGGCTGGAATTAGTGGCCTGGGCCTTAGTTTCTAGTCATGAAAGAGAGATCTATCAGCATCCACTGGAAGCTGGACAAAAGTAAGAGTGCAAACCACAGGTTTTCTTGAAAGTATTCACAACTTACATGAAAATAAATTATTTTTCCAACTAGTATTACATACATAATTTTTAAGCTCATAAACCAAAAGAAAGGAGATTTTCAAAGGCCAGTAGTAACCAAACTCCATCTGCCACTGGCCTGTGCAGTGGAAAATCTCCACATAATATCAAAGACAATTTTCCTCTGCCTTTGATTATGAGTTGTGTTGAACTTCACCACCACAGCACATACTGGTAGAAGCACTATTGCCTTCACATTTAAAATCAGAGGAGCATTTCTTTGGATAAGCTCAGTTCCAAATTACTTTGAAATGTTTCAACATTGAAGAAACCCCACTTTCACATGTATTTCTAATAAGTAAAGAGTAATAAAAGAAACAGATGTCATTGTGCTCTATTGTGAAGAAAGCAGAATAAAACAACGCAATAAACCAATTTACTGAGGAAAAGAACTCTAATAATCAGATGGACAGAATATTAAGAGCGCCAGCTTACACTACCTCTTTCTTTATATAGACATATCTAACAACCTGAACAAACTGAGGACAGAGAGCTCACCTAGGACACCGACGGTTTCAGAAACAGCAGTGCAAGGTTTTGCGAGTGCTTGTAGTAAAGCCTTCTAGCTTTGCAGACGCAAGCCCTCCTTCCACAAGAGCAAAAAGCAGAGCTCTCCCTCTACCTCTTTTATAGAAAACAGATGTAATACCTTCTTAACATATTTGTGTGAATGAGACCCTGACGTGGATTAGTAGAGTCTTCCAAGGAGGGGGGTTCTTCACTAAACAGAGATCTGAGACACCTGTGGCAACATTTCAGTTCCCCAGGTGTCTTCTTCCTCACTCACATCCACCTGGGCAGCACACAGACAGATTGAGGGGGTTTTCTCCTTCCTGAAAAGCTCTCTGTCAATGTAAAAGGGCAAGGACAGCTTGAGCTCGCTTGTACTTTAACATACTATGTCTGTAGTGCCATCCCAATACCAAGAAGCAAACCCAGAAATGGCAAGATAAAGTCAAAGACTGTGCTGCTTGCAATCAGTGCTGATGCAAGCCTTGCCATCCTTCATTTTCTGAGAACTATGCAGATACTTGGGCCCTGCTTTACACAGTCCTGCCTTGGATTTACTATGGCAGCTGACTTTGTTGAAGTCAAGATATGAGACACTCCCAAGCCACTGGTGGTGCAGATAGCTTGTTCACTTGTCATCCAGAACTTTCTGGTCAGATTTTTCATATTGAAAACATAGGACTGGAAAAGAGGCAAGAAAAGTTTAAAAAACCCCTAAGAATTCCCACCTTTGCTGTAATGTGAGGGGGAGTCCTGCTAAACCAATGTTTAACGGGTTGGGGAGGCAGGAGCAGCAATAGTTCTCATTCTAATACATCTCTAGCAGTCACATTACCCACTGATTAGCTGGCATGTTTACCTTTAAAGAAACTATAAAGGGAATCGCAGACAAAAGTGACATTTCATGAAAAAGAAGAAAGTGAGAATGAGTTCCCATTTCTGGTATTCTGTCACATTTCAATGTAGTGTACAGCATCAACTCATTATTGATAGACTAACTATTTACCAGAATTTTTTGCTTTTGCAATATAGAAATTATCAGGCTTAAGGTGACTCTCTGAAGTCATCAAGTAGTCCTAGACCTCAGTATGCAGCAGAGTTCTGTGCTCTGTGAAAGGAAGCAGAAACATTGCAAGCTAAGGAAAGCCACTCCCAAAAGTTGAGAGCAGAAAGCGTTTATTGTTTATTTTCCAAAAACATCAGGCATCTTAAGGCTAGGATTTTCAAAGGGGCCTAAGAGAATTAGGTACTTCTAAACCTTTTGCATTTCAGTGGAATTTGAATACCTCGATTTCTAAGTCTGCCCTGAAAGACAATTAAGGTGGGATTTTTCCTTTTAATTTACCATTCTCAATCTTGCTGCCTTATTTTCATTGGGCACTATGAGACATAACACAGATCCCTCAGTCAAAGCCTTCCAGGGCACCAGGAATTTACCACTGTGGTGGCTGTTGTAGGACTAGAATTTCTCTTAGCAATTTTTCAATTTTGTTTTTCAGTCATTCATACTGTAAATTGTCTTCTTTCTTGCATTGGGAGGAAAAAAGCAAACATAAGAAGAATGCATCGTTGGGAAATACAAACAGATGAAATTCCTGATTAACATGAGGTAAAAATCCCAACATCCATTAGCCTAACAAGAACCCCATTTGCAGTTTAAAAAAAACAAACAAACGTGTGAGAAATTATGTATCTGTTCCCACCAACAGCAGTAAAAGCTAGGAACAGGCTTGCACCCAGATAGCTACATTTTGGGTGCCAATATTACATTAATTACATTAAAAATGGAAAAGCAGAAACCCTTCTGCCTTCATTTAGCTCATAACCACGTTTTTCCTATTTTTTTCTAGAAAATAAGTGTTTTTCCATTTAAAAGGTGAGAGCCACTCTGTAGTTACAAGTGGTACTTTTTGACTTTCTTAATACAATCCTGTGGCTACAATTAACACAACGGATAAATAGCAGAACAAATTAAGGTCTGATCCTGTTTTACTTATAGGTGCAATCCTTGCAATAAATTGCAGGTTAAGCTGTCGGAGGTAAACGAGGAGAGATGGAAAGCATGATCTACAATGCCTGAATTTTAAGTGTTCAGACATTAAAAGCAAGAGTGTGAAAGAAGATAAGCAAATATCAAGACAGAAAATTTTAAAATTTTAAGATGCTTTAGTGATTACTATAAGATTCCAAATATAGCTGAGATGCATGTTTTGCACAAAGCTTTAAGAAAATGTAGCAAATTTTGTATTTCTCTATATGATCTATTTAATGCTTACTTTTATCCCTCACATGGGAATAACATTTTCAAAAGAGAAAAAGAAGAGGATTTTTTTTGCTCATTATTTCAGAGTGCTTTAGGTTCATTTCAGAACTTCATTGTCTTTGAAGTTTGGGGAATAAGGGAATGCAGACTGTTTCCATGCATGGTCATCTTGTTGCGGAAATCCACGAAATCCACTATTTCATCCCCTTAAAAATGAAAAACTGAACCAATTTGAAGTCCTTCACAACCTGCGATTCTTACAGGCATCTTAAGACTGCATACTGTCTGATCTATTTTGTTTGCAATTCAATCACAAACCCCTTGCAGTAAAAAAATCAAAACATTGTAAAAGAAGTTTGTACTGTCTTTAAGCATAATCAGTGGATTCTTAGGGAGGGATTAAATCAAGGAAGGTAGCTTTATGAATCATTGGCTGAGGCATATAACATCTAATATGAATCCTAAGATTGTACCTGGAAAAATACTGTGCACTTACTGCCAAGTGCTGAACCAACTGTCTACTTCCTGTGACACAAGTGGTAGCAGCACATATTCAGAACTTCAAAGAAGCAACTTGTTACCTGAAAAAAAGAGTAACCAGATAATTTAAAATCATTCACTGCGCTTTATACTATGAGGTGCTGACCAAATAATATGTTTTTGTAACTCCGCTCTTGCTCTCATCACACAAATTATCAAAAGACAGTGCTAGTGAGCTCTTCTACATTCTTCATCACAGCCTTAGCACTTTCCAAACACCCTGTTGGGTAGGGTGCCTACCAAGGCTGCTCAGTTAGAGCTTTCCTTTCCTTTTGCTTTTTCCATTAAACTCTAGAGAACACTATGAAGAAAACATAAGAATGTGCCCTAATCTCTGCCTTTTGTTTCTTCTACTATGAGAAAGACAGAAAGAACGGTACAAATTATTAGCCCTCACATTCTCAGGTAACTCTGATTTCTCTTCACCCAGGCCACGTTTGTCCCATAGGATCAGAAATTCATGCCAGCTGGGGGCACTTGGCCCATTTGGCCCTTTGCATCAGCTCACAGTCCAACAAGAATCACTTGTGTGGTGGAGCCTTAAGGGCAGGACCTACTGCTATTCTGCTCAGACTGCATCATCAACAGCCTCTGTGTCCCATTGAAGGTGGGCAGATACATTTAACACAAACTCCTCAGCAGCAAAGGCTGTAGTAGGAAAAATGGAGGCTGGGTCAAAATTTAAAGTTTTAAGCTGAGGCATCAATTTTTTTCTGACTGTTCATACCTTGTGACTACTGAATTACACAACTCAGTTGTTCAATTGTACAATGACATGTTCCTTGCACCCCTTCCCAGTGACACCAGTCGTCCCTGGCCTCTCCCAGGAGGCTGCCCACAGCTCCAGCCACCCAGTACCAGCATCCACAGTGGATGCGATGGAGTAAATGCTTTAACTGCTGCCTGCTTCCCCTCAGATCAAAATAAGCCCAGCGTTCAACCCGTTCGAGGAGGACTAGAGATGCTGTGAGGGTGCCAGAAGCGGGAAGAGGGACGGAGGGGTGTATTTGCCCCCCCCCCCCCGCCCTTCCCCTGCAGGAGGACGGGCTGCGGCAGGACAGCAGGGACGCCCAGAGGGCGCAGAGGGAAGAGCCGCGGGCGGGGAGCACGTACGGGAGCTGGAGGTCCGCAGGGGCGGCCGCCCTTACCCGGCAGAGCTGTGCGCGCGGAGCCGTCAGTCGGCCGNGGCAGGGAAGGGGGCGAGTGGCGCCTGCGAGCGCTGCGTTGGCTCTGGAGGGGACGGGTGGTCGGTGCGCAGGCTGCGAGGCGGCCGCTGCTCAGCCAGGCCCGGGCAGGTGCTCGCCGCGTTGTCCTTCGAAGCGCTCCGAAAAGCTCCAGAGTGGCGGTGACGCGTGTTTAGCTGTGACAGCCCAGAAATACCGTGGTTATGAAGTTGTCAAATGCTGGACGGCATCTCAGAAAGAAACGTTCTACCACGTGTTGGACTAAGAACGACCGATGGACGTTACTTTACAAGCTGGCTGAACTTTACAGTCTTGCTGCCTGCTGTAATGGGCTTCCCCGCTCACCGCAGCGGGGGCTGGGAAGAGGTGGTGGTGATTTCTAATAATTATATTAATCTGCTCATAATTTTGTAATTTTAGAGGTCCACCTTAAATAACTGATAAATTGCAAATACAGCAAATGATCATTAAACAATTTGTCATATGATAAAAGAGCCATTAATCTTTTGTAAACTGTTGCACATGTATACATGGGAGAAGTGAAGCAATGCCATTCTTAGCACAGATCACTGCAGCTCAGTGAAATAGCATAATGTGAATATTCCTACTTATGTGTTTTTCTTGAAATAAGCCCTTTTTTCCTTAAAATAACCTAAAGCTGCTAGGGTATCTAGTGCTTTCCTTCTGTAGTCGGAGTGACATAAAATCAAAGTAGTGTTAGGGGGATTTTGCAGGCTCTGTCCACAGGAGAAGCTATACAGGTAAGATCATACACACTGACTATCTCCCACTTTTTCTTTCAACCCATATTGTAGTTGTCAAAAGTAGAAGAGCTTGCTAGTCTCTACAGTCACACTTCTCCAACTAGGTAGTTTGTACCTAAAGGTTTTTCCAAAAGCCCTTTTTCCTGCATCATCTCTCAACACATGACAAAAGACTTGCATTTCTCTTCGGGTGGGTGGGTGGGTTTCGGGGATTTCTTTTTCCCTTTCCAACACTGACCCTTTGGTTTTCCAGCAGCTGCAGCTATTCTAGGGGAATTAACTAAGTCTTGCATCAAGTGTGGATTTCCTGATGTTTGAATAAAAGATATTTCATTGTGATTGAGTAATTTGATCATTAAAATCAATGATCTCCAGATTTTCTGAATTAAGTCTATAACTTTTAACCAGATCCTGCAAAAAATGGGAGAAGTTTAGTATCCTAAATGTTTTAGATCATATGATGGACTTGGCAATTCAGTTGTACATAGACTGACTGGTTTGATTCTCTGATTTTCTTCCATTAAAAAGAATAAATAGGGCTGTTGCAAAACTCCTTATCAAGGCCCTTCACTGAAAGATCAGGCTGCAAACTTAATTGCTAATTTGCCCCCTATCACTTCATCAACCAAAATGCCACACCGTGTTCCTGACTAGGAAAGGGCTGTACCCATTAGCAACGAACACAGTGACTGTAGATGCTGAGGAATATGAGAATGAGCTGCAGGTGTTGGCCAGGCTCAGATGCTCTCGTTAGCTACTATCTGCTATTGCCACTGTTGAACATAAAATTACCTGGCTAGGTGGATTAGTAAACTAACCCAGTAGGACAGTTACTGTGTTTTCAATTTTGTGGGTTATTTATGACTAATTAGTTGTGAACATAGAGTAGCTATAAAGACATTATTAGCCATCATGGGGTCTTGGTGGCAGAGATACCTTTCCACTTGCTGATTGTAGTGCCTTGCAGGCTAGGGGTCCAGCTGCATGGCTGTGGATCATAGCACAATATTTGTATTTCCTGATTTCCAAATATAACCCTGTGTGGCCTCACTTAAAAAGGAGCTTAGTCATGTGTCTGAAGTGTGAGGTACCTCATTCATAAAATTAAAGCTGGATGTTTGTGGAAGTAATGCAAGAGTCAGGGGGTTTTGTACTTCACGTTTACAGGTTTTGAGCTTACATCCCATTTTTGAAATTAATTTAAAATGATTAGTTGGTTTCTTCACACGTCCTGCTAGTAGCTAATCAACCAGAAGAGTGGCAAAAAAGTACCCAAATAATCAATATACATTTCTTTTGTAATTTGATTATTTGAGGTGAATTATTTAAAGCTCTAATAATTACCTTTTTTCTTACCGAGTGATCCTTTGCTGATGAGCTACAACAGTAACCAGACCTCTAAGTAGGTTTTAATACAAGTATAGAAGCTTTTAAAGTCTGTGATGTCAAAGTAAATTAAAGTGTCCCGAAGTAGTTCTTAATACAACCGACCACAGTGATTTCTACAGGGCAATTATATTTTACTGTGTCAGTCATCCAATAGGCATTAATATAAAGCAGAACAGCTCTGAAGAAATTTGTTATGGACTGTCATGTCAAGAACCCAAATGCTAACCTGCAACGGCCTTGATATTATTAGAACTACTAAGGGTCAGATTCCAATTAATCCGCAGATTTAACAATCCTCCACTGTAGTGGGTCTTGATACAATTAAGCAATAATAGATGACAGGAAGGATACTTCCTGGCAGTTAATGACCAATGGCAATATTTGAAGGCCCTTAACCCAGCTGGTCATTAACTGCTTACAGACACAACCTGGAGCTCATATTTTCTATTGTAAACCATATATTGAAGAAATAAATCAACTACTATTTTTCTCCCCTTCCTCCCCACCTCCCTCCCATCCTGTGCGAGCTGCTGCTGTTGGGCTACTGTGGTAGCAATTAATTGGCACAGGAAAACCCCACTGTAAGTAACCAGTGGGGAGACAGACCATCGTGCTGAACCTTGTAATCCTGAAAACGTCTAACTGCAGTGAGTCCTAAGGGCTCCCAAGGAACCTGCCACTGCAGCTGGTGAGCGGAGTTTGTGTTCTGAGGCTGCATTTCAGTGCTCGGCCAGAGGGAGAAATGCATCCGAGGGAAGGAGAATGGACCTGAGCAGCAGGAGCACCTCAGTTCTCCTCTTGGTTGTGCTCTGTGACTCATTTGGTGCCAGAGAAGTGGCTTGGCTTCCAGTGCAGTAGATCTTTCCTGTGATGACTGGAATAACAACGGTAACTTAGGAGGCCAAGAGGCTTATTTATTACTCATCCAGTGCTGTGCTATCTTCCCCTTGCAGTGACCTGATGCATACACTCTATTATTAGTAAAATTTCTGAAAGCTAAGATGGCCATTTAGAGTGACAACAAGGCTAGTGCAGGGAAGCCAGCAGGACTGAGTTGGTCAGAGGTGCTGTCCTCCCGGGAAGGAAACCCGATGGTGCCTATGCATGGCCACTCATCTGTCCTGGGCACGCTGCTACTCTTGGCACCAGGAACAACATGCGTGCTGCTCTGCAGCCTCCAACACACTACCTCCTCCAGAAGATTGTTGTATGTGTGGAGACAGCACCCTGCCCTGCTTGGTAATTTGTGTGTATTTTTTGAGATTGACATCTAGAGGTGTCAAATAAACATCTTGTCTCTTACTGCTGCAGGAAGCAGTGACTTTTGCTATGCTATTCGTCAGCTTGCTTTTCATTGTACCTATGTAATAACCCAACTGACACCATCAGTGTTTCCGAGATTACTCACCATTATTCACAGCTGCAGATTCCAGCAAGAAAAGGAGACAAATCATGTGGTAAGGGGCGTGTGTGGGGAAAACAGAGAAAAAGCTAAAATTTGGATGGCATAAGTTGACTTAAGTAGAGCAATATGAAAATACAGCAGCAGAGCATTGGACCCCATTTCAGATGTATCACATGAAAGTAAAATTCAGGCCCAATGACATGGTGCTTCATCTCCAGGTGCCTTTGACATTAGTAACTTAAGCTGGACTGACTGTGATCTAGTGCCTAATTCTGTTCTTCAAACTTATGGTATGGCCATTGCCACATTTTGTCAAACTGTTGTAGATTCAACAGCAGAAATACAGGGGGTTTGCTGCCTTCTCTTCAAGACCACTTTAGTGTTGCAGTTTGACTGAGTAACTAGTTGATTGCTTACCAGAAACCAAAGCTTAAATTGCACAAGTCAATATTTATGTATTTATCCATTATAACATGTTGGTCAGCAACTTCATTACATCCACTTTTGACCCTGAAGTATTTAATCGCATGGATTCATAATGCAGTATGTCATTTTTAATAATTTCATGTATGATGCTCTCTCCAGGGAAGTAAGGATTCTTTCCCGCTTAGATGTTTCAGGGTGGTTTGTGCAATAACTGCAAGTAGGCTGAAATCTGATGTAATGTACAATCAAAATGTTCTGTTGCATTATATATAGTACACTTCAATGTAATTTATTCTTTTCTTATGAGAACCATGACTAAATACTATGTCAAAAGCCAATCATAATACACAAATGGCAGCAGTTTACAGACATGGCAATATGGCAACTATAGGTTTTTTCGTTGTCAACTTTGGTTAGTTTGTTTAATGTTATATGCAGCGGAAAAGGGGAAGGCAAAGAAAGAAGAAACCTGAGAACTGTTTTGTCTCATTTCTACTCAATAAAAATCCTTCTGAGATTACGTTGCTACCAACAGCATTTCCTGCTTACAAAATTGACAGTACCCAGTGAATATTATCAAATTAGGTTGGTTATCATGCATGTCTTTTACATCATATGGTGTTAATGGACTTCAGAGGCTGATAAATGCCTTTGTAGAATGGAAATGCATGGGGAAAACCTAAGAGCTAGAGGATTCAGTCACTAAATTTAAAGGAGGCCAGCTGAACAGGTCTAGTTGCATTTTCCTGTTCATCAACTCATCATGGTCAATCTTTAATGCTAACTTCAAAGGAATAATAAGGGATGCACAGAAGAAGTCACACACACATCTCATAAAACAAAATTTATCTTTAATTTGTAAGTGTCAACAGCAGTACAAAAGATGGAGTGATGGTGAATAGATTAAGGGTAGAGAGGACAGTCTTGAGGTAAATGAGCATAAATAGGCAGTCTTATAGACACTCCCCTGAGGGGTCTAAACCCCTGTCATGGCATATACTGTATCACCCAAGGATGACATGTTTAACATATCAGGNAAAAAAATCCCCCCCAACCGAAACATGTAGGTAAGGTGCCAACGTACACCAGAACGTACTGTATATGGACAGTGTCTTTCAATTTTGTCTTTTCCATTAATAACTGAGGCAGAGGAGGAGAAGACTCTTAAAAGTACCACTGAAAGATTATTTAATATTTAATTTACCTCACGTCAATACTGCACAACAAAATCCAAGAAGTCTGTTTATGCAATGAAGCAGAGCTAAGAATAACTATTCTCTTTTTTAAATTGAGAACAAATTTTTTTTAAATCAGTATCCTTAGCAAACTTTTTTCTTTCTTTTTTTTTTACTGTATCAAGAGGAGAGTGTGAGATGTGATGGCAACCTTTAAGTTCATTTAAAAACTTTACACTGGACTGTACAAGATTTTTTTGATAAACTATTTACATTTTCAGACTTTAAAACATATTCAAAGCAGCAATAGACACTAGTTTTTCCTCTAAACGCCCAAATAATTACCGGCCATGGGCCCAGGTAGGTACCTGCATTGTATATAGAATTTCTACAAATAAAACCTGCCCATTAAGTTAGCCAGTGGGTGTCAAATGAGCAGCCCTCACCGTTAAGTGCTGCACCCACAGTGTTGCTATAGGAATCAAAGCATAGTACCTTGACAAGAGTCTCAGTTGTCCCAACAGCTCTACACAAACTTTACAACTTGAAACAGCAGCTAGCATGTCAGTCCAGCATGTCAGTGAATTGTGCTGATTAAATTAACATAGAGTACAATCTCACAATATACATCACAAACAAATTACAATGTCAGGAAATAAGAGTTACAGTAAGATAAGTTATGTAGTAACAGCTTATAAGCTTGTCTTAATGTAATAAAAAAATTTTTACATGGGAAATACAATAATGAATGAACATAAATGCTAAGCATTCTAGTTTGCTACAAGCTGAAGAAGGGTACAAGAAAAAAAACGTTGCTTTCTAGAAAGCAAAACACAAATGACAAAGGAAGACAAACGGAGAATGCACACTAGCAGGTCTGCAATGTGCAGCATACAAACAGTTAAATATTTGCACATTCCCCATACTCCAAGAGCACCAAGGACCTCACTTGTGGTTTTTAGAAAGCGGAAATTACAAAGCAAGCCATGTCACTAAGTTGCTTTATAGCTTTCATATTGCCATAAATACCAATTTGATAAGTTTTCCTTTAGCCCATTCCACCCCACCCCACCCCCTTTTTACCCAGCGTGTGAAATCTCAGAATACTTCTTTGTCACCATTTCCAACAAATCTGGTAGTTAAAAAAGGGTGATGGATTAAAATGAAATATATTTGCATATACATTTTTTTTCCTTCTGTAGCAGGACATTACAGTATATCAAAAATGTAGTTTGATCTGAGAAAAATCACAGATATTAATGGGTCATATAAAAAAAAGGTTTTGGGGAAGGTTTTTTTAAAGGAAAAAGAGTAAGTACTTTGTAAAAGATCAAATGAGGTCATATAGTATTATTCTTTTAAAAGAACATGCTTAAGTGCCAACTGGAATCTTAAAAAAGCATGCAAAACACCGAGGGTCCAAGCCCATTCATTAACTTCTCATAAAAACATGAAGAACTCTATCATACATTCTGCTGGCTGCATCTCCAGTGCAGTTGTTTGCACTGTGGCCCTGGCTCAGCAAAGTTTTCCCCGCTTAACACCAACGCTTTACTGGTCCTCATGACCGCCATGGAAGTACTAACGTGCTTAATATTAAGCAGGTAGATAAGTGTTTTGCTGGGGGAGGATGGGGGTGTTAATCTTGTAGTATGTTTTGCTAGGAAATGATTTTGAAATGCCATGCCTTTGATATGACCAAAAAACAAAACCAGAAAGCCAACCCAAAGAGAGGACTATGTTTTAGATTGCACTGGGAGGTGGCTGTGTTTGTACTCAAAGCAGGAACTGCCCACAGCTGACTGCCATACACTTTGCACAGGGTATCATATTTGTTGTGACTAATGCTGCTGTTTCTTTTGCATTCCCATCCCGGAGCAATCCCATCTTTTGCCCTCCCCCTGCCTCATGCTGCACCTGAGTACACTGATTTAGGAGCACATTGTGATCCCATGTGTTCTCAGCAGGCGGTTTCGCAAGCTAAATGGTGATGCCCAAATATACAGGCAGACCAGAATTGGGCCACTACTTCAGAGTCATTTCTCCATGTAAACCTGAACCCTGGAAAGCAGTTCTGTTTCCATTAAGACTTTTATCTTCCATTTTTATGAAATATGAAGTGAACTATCCTAGCTGGTATCAGACTGTTTCGGGAGTGTTCTTGTCTTGAAAATAAGTACTTTATAATTTTCCAAAAAGAAAATATATTGTATCTGTTAATTAAATAAACTGTCTGTTCACAGAGAAAATAGTATTACTCTAGTTGTGCATTACCTGAATGGAGTTGTTATTTTTTTCAGAGTTATTAAGAAGGGCTCAAACACTATGCTTAAAAAGCAATTCCACAAGTCCTCTTTGTGTATTGTGTGAACAATTTCCCCTGGTATTATAGCCTAATATGACAATAACATGATTTAATGAATGTAGAAAATAAAGGTTTGATATTAAGTCTTGGTTGCATTACAAGGGCCATCTTAGTCATGATAATCTTTCCAGGCATATGCTTTTGACTTCCAAATGCCATTCCTGTTAAGAAGTAAAATATCTCATCAGTTTTACTTGCATTCAGAAGACTGTGTTTCCTATCAAATGAATCAGAAATTGGGTATGTTTAATGTATCAGCTTTCTAAAAAAGAAGAAAGGATTCCGCGTTTGTGGAATATGCTATTAAAAATCAGTGAGAGCACAAGTGAGGCATCTTGCTGTCCCAGCTACAGGTCCACAATACTGCGCTCACACTGCGGGTGTAAATTCAGCATCTACATGAGGTACAGTGACTTGTCAGCATTTAATATGGACCAACATACACTGATATAGAACAAAAGTAAATACATAACTTATACTTCACTAAGTATCCATGAACAAAAAATAAAATTCTATTTCCTATGTTATATTTACACAATTTAAAAAAATTCTAAAATGAGATGGTAAATTCGTCAAAAACTTTGTTTTGAGCTCCGATTAATAAAGTAAAAGTGTTGGGTTTTATCCTTATGATTGTCCTTCCTTGATTTCTACTGACATTTTAGAGCCAATGTCGGCTAATAAATAGAATAAAATGCTTATATGCACAATTCAGATTCAAATATCTTCCTCCCACTCCCCCAGCCAATAAATGCAATTTTTACCAGCTGGTGATTCCTGAACAGCCAGTCATTTTCAAGAATGTGGCTTTAACATACAGAGCATCAGCATTGAGGCAGGGCTGGAGCTAAAACAAAGTGTTCATACATACATGTATTTTGCATAAATAAATGAAATAACAAGACATAAAAATGACTCAAATCCGGCAACTGTGAGGCAGGCCCACACGAGTCGAAACAGATGACTTTTGTTCATGTAGTTTTCGTACAACAGTTTCACATTAGTCAGAAGTGATAAAAAATACCATTTATATCCAGTGCTTATAACACTTACGAAACAACATCTGTGAGTGTGTGTTTTTTGTACTACAAGCAAAATCAAGTTTCAGTCCTAAAGAACAGTCCTTTGTTCTCCACAAGCCTGCAGAATATTATTTTGGCATGGTCATACAATTTAAAAAAATTAACCAACTAATCTAAATGTTTGCCTTTGTGCAAAAAAATAATTACATAAAATACAATGCTAGCAACACAGCATTCTACCTATGCAACAAAACCAGAAAAAAAGAGAGCAAGAGAGAAAGAAAGTGACATGGGGGGAGGAAGAGATACTTCTAACTGGAGAATTATGTAAGACATTAATAAATAGTCAATTTTTTAGGAAATAATGGTATCCTCCCCCCCAATCTGAGCTGAATGTATTAAAAACAGTTCAAATTCCCAAGCAAATATAAGAACAAAAAACACTTTCTATCAGTACCTTAGCCAGCTTAAAGAGGGCGCTCACCAGCTAACGACACAGCATATGCCTTTAAAGTCTTGGCTAGACCAGTTTATTGCTTATTAGACATGGACTCAGAACACATTTAAATAAATATTAAAAATATAGTATTTTGTTCCAAATTACAAAATGGTCAGAGAAATTTGACCATTGTGTTTCTATGCCATTATCTTTATAAATTGTCCTGTAAATTGAACAATGTTCTTTGTCTTGGGTGTTGTTCTCACACATTTAAATGTGATTCCTACAGTGGCAACAATGGCTATCTCTGCTCAAATAGGTATTAGTGGGGCTATGAGGAAAATGACTGCTCCTGATACAGCATCTTGTCATTGCACCTCACATGAATTTTGGCAAGATAGGATGATAGCACAAGGATAGCCAGCATTAGCACTCTACTTCTTTCATTGTATGGGCCCTAAACGAAGCCCGTTCAGCTCTGTGGGAAGATTCCCACAGTCTTCAAGAGGAGCTGCTCTAGGCCCACTCATACCTCTCAGCCCAAGTCTGAATTTATCACCAATGTGCTGAACATATCCAATTCAAAATAAAAGCTGAGGGAGTTGAGGAGCTTCAGCACATTTATTCATCAGGCCGATTGGATCTGCATATATATACAGTGATGTATTTGTGAACAGGAGTGGAGTGTGAGGGGAAAAAATAAAGGCAATTTATTTTCTGTCTCTGAAATTTAATAAATTTGCAATCTTTGAGTATCTCTCTCTTGTGTATTTCCCAGCAATTTCTAGCAATAGCATTGTTTCTAGTAGTAATACAAATAAAAGTTTTAGTTTCTATAGCACTTTACATCCAAAGATCCCAAAGCACTTGAGAAGCATTTATCAAGATTCAGCTCACATTCCCATATGACTAATATTCAATAAATATTTTTGATGCACCATTTTCCCAGCTTTGCAAGTCAGATATTTGTGTGGCCTTCCCTCCCCCACTAGGAGTCTCACACATAAATCACTGCATAAATACTTAAGGTAGCAAACAGTTCCTTCAGGTGACAACAGGAACATGATGTATGGAGCCATGATTCACTGCAGGATTCTATAGGCCCTAAAAATTCATCATGGTGGACTCTACATGCAGTTGGATTTTACACCTGCCTTTGCTGTCTGACTAAGTATAGAGGTTTATAACTATAAACACAATTTTTTAGGAATATTTGTACTGTACGTACATGTAAAAGTACTCACTTTATTTTGCATTACATATAGCAGAATGTTTCCAAGTGCTCCTTGAACATACAGTGTTACAGGAACAACTGAATTTCTCATTCATAAATGTCATGTTCATTTTAGTAGCAGGTGCACTTTTATTTTCATATACCTGTGTAATTTAGGGGAGGAGAAAGAAGGGTCTCTTTAAAATATCAATAAGGAATTGTAAGTGTAATGCCACCAACAGTACTTTTAAAAATAAATATTAAGTATTTGGACCCTTGACATTCTGGAATGAATAAATTATTTAAGAGAAAATGTGTTAAGACTGAATGCAAGGGTTAAAAGCAAAGGGGTAGAGAATGTAAATCAGAGGTGGCCTCACACTGCTAAGACAGGCCCGTGCATAGCTGGTGATCGCTCTTTTGTGCTTACTTAAAATTTCACACTAGTGGCACATCAAGAGGCAAAAGCAATTGGGCACATGCACTATGGCAACCATGTTCACTACTTAAGAATATCCTGTCTCCAGATTCCTGAGTACTTTACCATATTCTGGAAAAAATTAGGTTTTATATATAATTTTTTTAAGATGCCAAAGGATTGTCTAAGACTTTACAGTGTCTCCTTTAAGACTTTTTTTTTTAAATGTTAAGATTCAAAAGTTATGAAAAGTTTGGCACATCAGAAGTTCAGCTATACATATGGAAAAAAATGGAATTCAGAGACTATTTTTTAAAGACGAGCTATGATGCACAGATGTGCACACTTGCGGACTTGTTCTGTTTCACAATATGAAATCTGCAGTTTTTGTTTTCTAAAATAATCCAGAATAAAAACACATTCACAACCTGTAGGCTGGCACAGCATACCTGAGTGAGAATGTATAACCCCCATCTAAAACAGTAACTTAAACCTTTATCAGCATCCAAAAGGAAAAAGACAAAAGGTAAGACTTGTAAGACAGCTATTGATTCATATAAGTTTTCAAGTCCTGATGTCTGATATTTAATATATGTCTTCATCTAAATTAAAAAAAAAAAAACAAAAACAAAAACAAAAACAAAAAACCCAAGTTCATGAAAAATTAGGGAAACAATCTGTCTCACACGTTAAGAAACATTTAAGACCATTCTGCTGATGTAACTGTAGGAGCCACACATGCATGCAGGCTCTTTAAGAACTTTTGTTCAAAAAAACCCCAAAAAAACCCAAATGAGTCTGAGTACTTTAATTCTGTGAACACTCCTCAGTTGGCACTGACTGCCTCATGGGCTTCATTTTCACTACTATAGTCTGATTTGGGATCATCCTCATAGTCCTCGTACATTTCTATTTCATCCTCTCCATTTATCATTTCATTTCCAGCAAGGGTTCCGCTGTCCGTCTTCATACCATAAGTGCTCTGAATGACGGGGATGCTGGGCTCAGGGCTGGCAGAGGTGCTCGAGCAATCTGATGTCATCTGAGGTGATGGCGTGGTAGTCGCCATGGTAATAGCACCAGGATAGACAACCCCTGTTCCTGTGGTGATTGGAATTTGAGGCTGTTGTCTGGAAGGAAAAACAAGAGGGGAACGTGATTTCCTGTGTTCAGAGGAGGGAAGACCTTCTGCAAGTCCAAACGAAAGAAAAGTTGGTGTTTCCTAGAAAGGCTGCATGCATTCCTCTGGGGTTCACAGTCCAGTCCCGTACGGTATTGGTTCATCTTAGCTCCCCCCAAGGACAACTGGAGAGTAAACTGTTTAGTAACTACCAGACATTGATTCTTTTATGTATTTTGTGTGTTTGTTTAAACCGTACTGCAAACTAGTACTTGGACAGAGATCATCAAAAGGCTTCAGGCACCTGTGTGATGCCTAACTGCTACTGTAGACATCATGTATCCAAAACCTAAACCCTCCAAACTCCTGACAAGAGCTTCTGGTAATGAGGGGACCTGAAGATTACCTGTAAGTACCTAAAATGGCAGACAGGTGACTAAGTAACATTGTCTTAACTGTAAGTATGTAATTTACTATTTAAGTGCTAGGTAGACTCCTACGTCACTTAGAAATACTTTTGATATTTTATTGCTGGCTTTTGATTTTTATTTAAATCCATGATCAGAATGCCATTTGTTCTTCAGGATTTAATGTGTAAGACTGAGTTTTTGAAGCAAAGTACTTCAAAAAAAAGAACAAATGTTCTTTTTTCTATGGTAATGGACAGTCTACAGAAATTAAGACTTCCTCCTGAGGACCCAATGTCAGATCTGATTTATTTTGACAATGCAAATACACGGGAAGACTCAATTAAGAGTGCACTACCTCTACCTTTGACACATCTTACCTTCTGATGTCTAACTTAGCACTATGCAATGCTGTCTTTTTCACGTGTGTGTGATTTTAAGCACACTGGAGCAATACCCCACTTCAACTAAAATAGGCTTCTTTCACTGCCAGTCAAACAATTCAACACAAGCTTTCCTTTAAGCATGTACATAGTTGTACTAAGTGATGCAATGTCTCTTCTTACAGTGATGTATGTATATTCAAATGCTTTGCTGAGTAAAGGTCAGGTTGCTGAACCCATTCCATGGTCAAGCCCTTATTGGCTACAAATGAATTAAATGTACTTCTTACATTTGGGTTAATTAACTAGTAACATACTTTCTATATAAAAATACGCATACAAATATTCTCATATTATTTCTGGATCATTACCTTTAGTAAAGCTAAGAAAAAAAGAAGGGATGTAACTTGTCTGAAGGAAGAGAATCGTACTTTAGATGTAACACTGAATGAATATACTCCAGTACCAGAAATACCTAAGTGCCCTAGAAGATGCTGTTTTAGTATTGACTAGTTATTGAACATACATGCCTATTTGCATAATCTGTTTAAAGAATCACATATTTCAGTGTATTCCCAACCTTCTTTAGAGCAATACTGACCAAGTATTAGAGAACTATTATATAATTTTAGCAGGAGAAACAGTGTCAGATGTGTTTGAATAGTCTAATGAATCTATAACTTCTTGACCACTGTGACCATTCGATGCTAAAATTCAAAAGGACGTTCCATAAACCAGTCTCTCACAAATCCTTAAGCATTGGCTAAATCAATACACAAAATAACGTAACGCTTATTTATAAGACCCTAAATGTTGAGTCTTTATTGTCCATTGATCAAACTCTAATTTTGATAAATATCACAGTACAGAGTTACTGGGAAACCAAAGTCCTTCAAGTCTGGGAACCAATACAGACAGTCAAATCATGAACACTCTGTGTCATATAATATTAAAATAGCTTGTAGTACTGTCATTGCCGGTGCTGCTAGCCTGACTCTTAAAGCCTCTGCACAGCTTGAGAAATTTAAACATCTGTTGTATAAGTATGGTACACCTGGCCAGCAGCGAGCAAAAACATCGCAGTAATTCATTTGACACAGTCATTATACTCCTGTTTGCAAATGATGATTTGCAGATGATTTACAAACAGCTAGGGATTTTTCACTAAATTTTCACTTTTTAAATGGTCTGATAAATGTTCTGTGAAAACAATTTTCAGCCAATGTATTTGCTTGCAAGTGATTTTCTGCAAACATCTTTCAATACTTTATCCATAAAATTGAACACCTACTTCACATGGGAACATTTCTGTTTTAGGATTCAGTGTTGTCAGGAGTATAAACTATTACTGTTAAAAACCCACATGTACCTCCTCCTCAACTTTTAAGCACAGAAAATGTTCACATTAATGACTGTTTCCACAAAGCAAAGGAAAAAGAAACCCACACATGGTCACAGCAAAATTCTACATAGTTGTCACCAGGCCGTACACACTTAATTCTCTCTAATCTGCCCATCTAACAACTGCTGGTATTAATCTTTTTCTGATATTTCTTAGAATAAATAAATTCACAAAACAAAGCATCCCCAATTGTTCATCAAAGAACACCACATTATTAATGCCAAAAGATGTTTTGAGAAAAGTTGTTTTTACAGCTCTTCTAATAAGAGTTGTAGCATATACTCAAAGAATGATTGAGTACAAGCTGCTCTTGTGTTAATGATGACACTAAGGATCAGAACCCTAATATCCAGCCCTACCCCTCCCCAAAAAAAAGTTTGCATTTTTTTAGAAGCAAATTGCCTTTTTATAAGCAGCAAGAAGGAAAAAAATCTGTTTAGAACAGGCCTGTGAGGTGTCTTGATAAAATGATGGTTGTCACTGTTAAGCCCTAAAGGACAGACTAAGTTAAGAAATTCAGATATTCTTTCAAATGTTTGTCAAGTCAGCAAAACTCTTCTGCATTTCCACATTTCAATGAGACACAGTATATTTGTCCAAGTACCACCCATTTCAAAGTCTAAAGGGAGCAGGTCATCTGAGCATAATGAAGCAGAATTTACAGAGATACCTTTTACCTGAGAATGCACCAAATGCATGGCAAACTAACAAACTAACTAACTAATGAATCTAACTGGTAAAGAATTTGATTGGTGTAACAGAAAAGGTAAAGGCTTACGGAATTTGTCATTCATAAATGCAGTTCTTTTTTACATGTTAAACAAAAATCAGATGTGGTGTGCATGCTTGCTGCTGGGTGGGTAGTAACTGTGAGCTTTAAATTACCTATATCTCACCGTGGAACTGTAAACATGTGGTAACTGTACCACCTAAATGGGAAGTCTCTCAAATTGCTACCCATTTACTAGCAAAAATTTGCTAGCGCTTAAACATGGGCATCCACACCCCCCCAGTAACTGGAAACCTACCTCTCACTTGAGCCCTGCTATTATTTAGAGCTGATCAGGTTGTCACGGTAAATTCTGCTCAGGTTGCTGCATTACATCCCAGAAAGCCTTATTTTAAGATATCACAAACTATATGGATGGCATATGTTACTGAAGATAAGTGTTATCATTTTCTAAGTAATTAAATTTTATAGGATGGGGAGGGGGAAAGAGATCGGAATATTTATTTAAATTCTAACCACTCTCCCTGAAAGGAAGAGTTGGAGTTTCTAACCTATGACTCTGGCCAGTACATTTTCTTTTATTTGCACCTTTTAAAGGCACTCGTGTTAATGGTATTTTTTATAACATTAAATTCCACATGTTTAATCCTTGTAGCTCGCTAGAGTTTTCACTGTCATAGGACCTTGGAGTGAGGAGACAAAAAGATACTTTACTGCAAGCTACAGGTTACATTTCAGCTCAGTTGCACATGGTTAAAGCAAGGATGTTTTCTGCCTGGTTAAGATTTCTAGAACCCAACGCTAATCTTCCTATCTCTTCAGACCTGTGAGGAACGGTGACGCATGGCTACGTACCCTGGCTTCAAACCACTCCTGTCTCCATCATTTCCTCTTTGCCAGATAAATCCTTATGTGGCCCATTACTACAGGTTGCTTGCCTCTCTGCTCCGTCAGCATTGCTAACATGTCTGTCCAGTCTGGGGCCAAAGATCTGGCCCAAAAGAGTTAGGCAAGTATAAAAAAGGAGGTAACATGAAAATTCTTAGACCTATTGACCTGCTCACAAGTTTGTGGCATTAATATTCTTAGGCTTTTCCTGAGAACGTTCCACTTTTGACTTTTGCAAAACTAGCTACACATTTAAATTGGCAAATTACCATTGTTTTCTGATCCCTTCCCAACTATTTTCTGACAGCTCTTTAAATGATTGAAGCAAAATCGATTGCATTATGGAAAATGCTTATATGCTACACACCCCTGAGACTTACATTCCCATAAGGAATGAAATAACAGTAAATCTCACAAAAGCACCCATTGTGTACTTACTTTAAGTTCAAGCTACAGGAGTATAAGATTACAGCCTTATTCAAACCCGTAGTCTAGCAACATTCAGACTATGTGTGTACAGTAGTTATACACACTATAAAGGCTTTATTCTAAATATCTTACACTGGTAAAACACGCAAAAAAAGTTATTGCTTACATCATTTTGCAGAGAAATGTATATATCCTATACTTGTGTTTAGAGTGTATTAGACTGTAAAAATGACTGAGAATTGAATTATTTTTGTAGGACAAGGCAACAAAAGACAGACGCAACTTAAAATGTCTGAATTTATGGCTTATATATGATCCATTTGTTAGTTCACATTTATTTATGCGTTACAAAAAAAGTACTATTGCAGATAAATTGTAAATCACTTCAAGTTTGTTCAGGGATTAACTTACGCTGAAGTTATCATTCACAACTTCCTAGTAATAATTTTATTATTAAAAATAACTCAATTATTTTAAAGACATGGCTGGCTTCAGATTCAGCTTCCGCTAGATTAAAACCAGCAAAATTTTAATATACTCTGCATTAAACATGAATTATTTCTGTATATTATCTGCCTCATTTGGAACAAAATTCATTCATGTAGGGATGCAATAGAAGGCCTACGCACATTTTAAGTTCCACTCTGTTCTTTAAAGTACTCTCCAGTTCCTAGATTTTTGTGCTGGTCTATCACGTATATAACATTTATCTCAAAACATGCATTTCCTGCCCAATTTATTCCAAGAAATCTTCACTCTCGTTCAATTCTTTGGAAGATTTTCTTCAAAAATCAGAACAGAACCTGGCCATTCATCATCTCTATTTTATTTTAAAGCTTGGCTAGTTTGTATATTGAGATTCTATAAACAACTTTTGTGCATCTTACCAATGTTTATCAAAGAATGCGGCTCACTAAAGTAAGCAGTATGAGCTTTTTGCATCTTAAAAGTTCAAGCAGTGTAAAACTCTTTCTGTGTTTGTGACGGGGGGTGCTTTAGTTGTACACATGGCAGGATTATTCTGTTCTAGCCAATGGCTCACCCAAGAGGGTCTGATGGGAACTAGCCCTTACTGGATTGCTTAAGCCATAAGTTTAGATTTGGTATAAGAGAATACCAAACATGGTATAAGCAAGAATATAATTTTTCTTGCTATTTGTACTTTCCCCTAGCCACCTGTTTTGAAGGTCTATCTTTCTCTTCACACAACTCCTATTTATCTTTTTATTCCCTGATGACAATTTTTTGCCATTTTGGCATACCCATTTCCAGCTTAATCAATATGTTCTTTAAAAAAAATAAAAAACAGCAGGACTTCAAGCAGTATGAAGCACTTGGCACATTTCATTGGAGTCTATTTTGTACTTTTGTTCTCTATCTTACACGGAAATATTTACTGTAAACATAGAGTATATTCAATCCTAAAAAGCACATTAGTCTCCTATTTCATTCTGAAAAGGAAACTGCATCTCAACTCCCATGTCTACAATTCTGAAGGGCAGTTTATGCTGTTTGTTCCATAAAAACAGTGGAAAAATGATGGGTATACGAGGTCAGTTAGGAAAACTGTTCCAGCTGATGATTTGTGTGATATTTATGTTAAACACAAGGAAGAGTAAGTTTAAGAAGTTGATGGTCTCAATTACTGTGTTTCACTTAATTATAATCTGATTTGGATGAAATGTTGGTTTTTATTACTCAGTAAACTATTCTGCTGAAATAAATGATGCCATGTTTTATGTTTCAGTTCAAAAAAGCTGTCCTGGTCTGTTTTTTTCACCTTTTTTGCTTGGTCTCATCCAGGAATTTTGTTTTAATTTTTGCTGTAGGGAAAAAGAGCATTTGGGGCAACAGTGGAAAGTCACAGAAAAGCATGAAATAATTTTTTAAAATCACAGCCTGTGTTTCCTCAGTATCAAAATTTATGTTCATATTGAGCTGCAACATGGATCTCATTTCACGTTTATTGAACGCATCCATTAGACTTCATACCCCCTTTTTTATCACTTGCATAACGAAAAGTCGTTGTTCCCAGTAAAGTCCACTGCATCATTATATAAGTGCACAAAGGTAATTTACTCTTACTTTAAAACTTCTTCAACATGGATAGAGCAGTGTGAAGTGGACTTCGCATAAATATGAATTAGAACCAATCCTTTCAAGAAAATGATGACATTCTCATGGTCTTTGTGATCATACTGTTTGATATATGAGAAAGATGTTAAATTTAGGTTGCACCAGCATTTGAATTTTGAATAGTTTTCTTTTTTTTTTTTTTAATACAATATCACTCTTTACGTCGGCACTTTTAGGAGTTTCTTAAATCCGTCCTCCGTATTCACCTCCATATTTAGCCACCACTTCCAATGTGTAAAATGCTACTGCTTAATACTGTTTTGAATTAGCAAACAATTCTCAAATTGTTCAGACTGCTGCTTTGGCATTTCTTTTGCATTTCTTGTGTAGATATGATTTGGTCTGTTAATCTGCTTTGGAAGACATAAGCTAGAGTTTCATTCCCTCAATCTGAATATAATTTGTGATGTCCTGTATAGATTCAGATTTCTATTTAGAGTTCTATGTACAATTTTGATGGAAGCCTATTAGTAAACAATTTTCCTTGGAGTGAAGAATAAAAAACAATATCAAAACTATAGACTGGAAGGTTATTTCAAGATATCAGAAACACTTCTATTTAGTGATTGAAGAAAGAGCCCACATTGTTGCCGGCTGTACCACAAAATAATTGACTGCAACAGGAGTTCTGCATCCCAAGCCAAAAATGAGGGCACATAATCGACATCAAGGTCAATTATCTGGTAGTGAAGTACCCAACAAAAGGAGACTATTGTGATTGGAGAAATAAGCAGAACATTGTGAATTTGGAAAGGCTGGCACTGGAGATAGCTTTTAGATGCTTTCTAAACCACCAGAAACATTGTGTTAGAGCACTGAGCATCACAGATTAATTAATAAAAAAACAGGAGAGAGAAATCAGTTATGGTGCAGTTGTTTCACTGGAGACTTTTGTTATCTTTAGCCTGTAGATCTTTCATAGTGCTGCTTTCTCTGCTGAAGACTAGAGGAAATACTGTTAAAAAACCACACAATGTTTTTAAAACTGAGCCAGCATCTTTTTGAGCCATATATTCCAAGTTGTAAATCTACCCAGTCTATCTATGCACTACTTGAAATACTCTTCCTAAAACATTTACTTTTTAAAAATATTTTTTCCACAGTTCTATATATAACAAAATACCTAATAGCCTCACACTATGATATCATTCATTCATGTGTGTTCCTAATGTAACTGCTATTACTCCTGTCCCTTCTCCCTTTCCCCCCTCTCCTGACTCCTTATTCTGCACTGGAATAATCTTTTGTGTTTTTCTCTTTGTTCTTGTCTTAATTTAGGAAATGATCCTGGAGTCATTACTAACCCAGAATGGATTAGCTTACTAATAACTCACAAAAGACATGATTCAAACCTTTCAGGCTAGTGGGAAACAACTTCTTTTGACTTTAAAGAACTCCACAATCAGTCTCATAATCGGCATTCAGTGGCAAGCTGATAGCTCCATATTCCATGATATATCTGATGCTTTTAATAAGGTTTTACAGGTTCAAATCCTTACCTTCTAAATGACATTAGTCAGTGACTTAAACAGATAAGTCTATTTGTTTTCAAACAGTATGCTCTGTCTTTGAAAACAATTACAACAATAGTACTCACCCTACGGTAAAAAACTGCCTCATCTCCTGTCTTCGAGACCTCATCAGTTGTTTGTATTCACCAATACGTAATTTCTTTCCATCAACAATGCAGGTACGTTTTGGTCGAGGTTTGTATTTGTAATTAGGATACTTTTCTAGGTGGATTTTACTTAGCCGTGCCTGCTCTTCATAATAAGGTTGTTTCTCTTGATTTGACATGGACTTCCAGCGAGATCCTGTTAACACAAAACATCAGTGAGTGCTCAAGTAAAGCAGGTTTAGCTTTACACACACCCATTTCAACATGCCTTCTTGCTATAATAAACAGATTTTAAATAAGTTAATTAAATAAACTGATTTGAATTTACATCAGCCAGCACATATACTGGGATGCACAACCTGAGACACCTTAAGAGAACCTTGACTTTCAGATATTGCTGCAGACCAAACATATGTAAATCTCGATTAAATAGGTGCATTTAGAATCAATAGTTACTTCTCAAAATCTCAGCCTCATGCTGCAAAACAGACTATTTAATTTTTTACAATATGAGCATTAATCTGTGAATAATTCTGTACCTTTGTAATACCCCGCAGAGTATTACGGTTAAGTAAGGACTACAACCATACTTTTACTGTTAAAAGCTTAACACATTGCCTAGGGATGCATGCTTCTTTGATAGTTTTATAAGGATTTGGTTTAGGCACTCCTACTAAATAGATATTAATACCTTGCTGTGTAGCAGGAAAAAATTATCAAAACCTTATAGATTCAACAAAATTACAAAAAATCCCTTGTTGTCTGGGTGTCTTAAATTTACTAATCTGCTGATATAATCTTGGCATAATACTGGCACCTTACCATATTTTAAATCCTATTATGCATATTATCTTCCGGCCAGATGTAATAAATGCACAGAACTGCACTGAGAAAGTTACATTTAACAAACTTATATTTAAAAAAAAAAGAAAAACAGAAAGCACATTGTAATTATATACACCACTTCAGGTACTGTAAACTCTCATTGAAAGCTGCACCAATGAAAAAGTTAAAAAATTAACACAGTGTACACAGGAAGAGGAAAAAGTATTCAGATCTCTTGTATTGTTTATAAGGAGCTATCTAAACACTTGAATAGAGAAGGGATTTTTTTTTTTTCCAAGGGATAAGAGATGCAGAAAATAGCTTTTTGGTGTCTTTTAGATGAATAAAACGATTACAGCTGTGGTAAACGTGGGTGGAAGCTATTCTTTTACCAAGATTTTTCATACATCAACAAATGGAAAAGTTGTATAAATATTATCCGTAGCCAGCAATACTCTGTGTCAGTTCTAATATTTCAGTCTCTTTTCTCATTGTCCTGGAAAAGTTGCACAGATATTATATGCACATAGACTTATTTGTGGCAAAGCAGATACTGACAGGTTAATTCCGTGGTTAACAAACACTCAATTGCTGGCACTTCTGAAATATTTATGCTGGAAGTTTACATTTTAATGAATACAGTTACTATGCTCCTAATAGTTTTTTCACAGAATGCACACAAATAATATAGATTCCCTACAGCTGCCAACGCTGAAACAGTGCAGGTTTTATACAAAACTGAAAGGCTATTCATATAACTTACTTATATGGTAGACAAAAATATGAGAACTACCAAGTAAGATTGTGGAAGTTTTAGGACAAAGTAACTTTGATTTCTATGTATTCTTGCCTCTGATTGAACTAATATGCAACAAACTTCGGTAAGAATGCATTTGAACTCAAAGTTTACAGTAAAATTATTACAGAGGAAACTTGATTTTTACTTTTATTTATGACGAGTTACATTTGGAATCTGTCTTTCACTTCAAAGACTCAGAAAGCAAATACAGGTTTTAACATTTCACCACTCATTCTCACGTATGTTTCTAATTCTCTGGAGGGGTCTTAAAAAGCAAATCAAAATTTCTCAAAAATGAGCAAATTTATTTGCACAGTGGCAAAATATAATCCATGATATATTCCATGACTGTCCCAATCTATACAAATTAAATATTAACTATGGTGTCTTTTCACTAAGCAATATTTTAGTTGTATGATGCTAGTGCTTCCTTAGCGTTTTGAATGTTGTAACATTTTGAATCAAACATCATTTTCCATGTGAGCAGGTATGCACATACATGTCTTTTGAACTGTGCCAGGTTTCTTTCTTTGACACTGCACTGACTGATATAAACCTTTGATTTTTATTTTGTACTTTATCAATTTTTTCCCAGTAATTACTCCAGCAAGTAGCATTTTGCATTTGGGTGATTTGTAGCTCAGGTGACTTCTAATGGGATCCTGCAATTAGACCTTTTATCAGGATACACTCTTGCAACAGATTTCACAAAACATTCCTTTTGAATGCTGCTACATCTTTAAAGCATGTTGTGACTCTGCTATTGAAAATAAAAAGCATTGGGGAAGGGGCAGAAAGGGAAAAGGAGGGGAATGAAAATGAAAACAACCCGTGAGTCTTCGTTTGTGTAGGTTTCAGTAATTCCAATTTCAGTGAACATCTCCCAAACAAAATATGTCCTAAAATTAGAGAAGTTGCCTATCCAAGTAGGAAGTAACTAGCGTGTGTCACCAATATAAATAACCTCATCTTTCCACAGCTCCAAAAATAACTAACCTCTGCCAATTGCCACTACAATAGCAGAGCCTTCTAAGCTTCCCTCAGTTTTGGTTCAGTCACAGTCATGATTTGTTCATTGTCTTGCACTTACCTAGGATTTTGCTAATGTTGGAGTTGTGCATGTCAGGGAAGGCTTGGAGAATTTTTCGACGCTCATCCTTTGCCCAAACCATGAAAGCATTCATTGGTCGTTTGATGTGCGGTTCACTACTGGCTCGGCCCCGCGAATCCCGGTAGACTCGAGCTTCAGCCACAGTGGCACCTCCTGTTGGCCAACAATAATACTGCTGTAGTTTAGCTGCAGAGCCATTCATTGCTTTACTTCCTGTAACGTCAGGGCAGGAAGAAACAAGATGGATGCAAAACATTATTACGTGGATTACGCAAGTGCTTTCAGTGCTGTGTTTATTTTAGCCTCATTCTCTTTGTCTCTCTCTCTTTTTGCTGCCAGATCTATGAGAGAGAAAGGATATCCAGGGATTTTAGTGTAATTGCTCAGGCTAACCCAGCTGAAGGCATCAACATCTGAGTGAGGAGACAAATTGCACTGGTATTTCTCCAGTTAAGGTACGGAGATTTGAAAAAGTTTCCATCTGGGACTTTAACATAGCATACATGTTCTGAATGCTCAACAAAACTCACATAAAAGTTACACTTGAGAATCCAAACTGATGTAGATCTGTTCTAATTTACAATGGCTTTGCTGCTTGAGCAGTGAAGCACATGCCAAACATTTAATAAAATAATTTACACAGTTCACCAGGTACACGCTACTAGTTGTATGGATCCGATTATATTTGGAGCTGAACATTGTAAAGCCTCATCTGCTTTAGCTGAATTTTAGATGTGTCTTGGAGCATTTGATCACATATACGTAAGAAAACTGTCTGCCTTCAACAGGTACACGCACAGCATCCTGGAGCTTCTGGAAAGGGAGACAAACACTCCAGCTTCTCCATGCCTGCTGTGCTTTAATGTACCCCAGTGTCCTGTCATTATCCACCATCAATTCAACTTGCACATGCTAACCTTAACCAGTTTTTTGAATGCATCCAGCCCTGCTTCTTGACCACAAACAGCAAAGCTTCCTGGGGGTTTAGAGTTCACAGAGCCGAGTATGAGGTGTAAAACTAGTTAATACAGGAGGAGGAGATAACCGAGCCTAGATAAGTCATGCTTTTACCAGAAAAACTTTTGCAATTGTGATGATAACATATGTTTTTAGGGTTATACCTTAGATATAAAAGAAAGGCAAAAAGTCTTTACAGCAGGAGAGGGACATACTTAGTCTTAGGCCTCATCAAACTGTTCATGTAATTCAGTACCTTGAAAAAGCAAGGTACTTGACAACAAATTAACACAGCAATAGGCCTCCTTTTTTGTAAACTATTACAGCTCCCGACATGGATTTATTTGCCCAATAATATAAGGTTAGTTCTTTACACTAAGTAAAACACTGCAGATTAACTGATTTCGGTGACTGACTCACAAGTTTTTAATTGTGAAAAAACTAAGTTTCCTAATTTAGTGTGAAAACACTATGTGTTAGGTGTACCATTTTAAAAATTCTATATAGGAAGTACATTTACATGAAAAAAGTCCTAAAATAGAGGATGCATAACTAATACACTACCTTTTTGCCACCAGGTCCACAGTACATTAATTTCATTTAAAACGCACTGACCATACAGGATAAATTGATTTTGCTTTATATGGTGTTGACAGCCATGTTTATTGTGCAGTGAAATGTAGTGTAGTTTCAAGCTGACTATATCCATCAACACAGGGCAATATGCTGACTACTGGGCCAGATGAAGACATACATTACCCCGAGAGCAAAACACTCATTCGTATACGGCACTGTCTTCTCCTGAGGAAGAATGGTAATTTATGATGCCTCCAATGCCATTACTTTACAACTGACACCAATTTGGCAATTTGTATACTAACATGCGTGCACATAAAAGAAGACAGGTTTGTGGCAAATGTGATATGCAAAACTATTTTAATACTATTCTAAGTTAAGTACCATGCTACAGGTGTTCAGCGTTTACAGGAGGCTGCAGCTGCAGTTAGCTTTTTATTGCAAAAAGGAACAGTAGTTTTGCTGAGCGACCTGCATGTAGGACCAGTTTAGGGGTGTGTATGGTTAATGAGGCTCTGTCCATTGTGGTCAGAAGGCTTGGAACATGCATAGCAAAGATACCATCTTTTGAGAGAGGATACATTTATTGTGAAACTATAATAAATTACAAACATAGTAAGTCAATACTGAAACATTTATTGAGACAAACGGCTATATAATTTGAGAAAAATCAAATATGTCATGTAACGGTTGTTCCATCTTTTAAAATAATACTATAAAATTTGTAACTAGTATGTGGACGATTAGGAAGGTGTTGACAAATTAAAAAAATTAAATTATTATTGACACAAAAGTTGTCATTTGTTATTCAGCTACTCTACTCACAGCAAAGGAAAGAAGACATTTGAATCCATACGATGATTTTCCATCTTTTGCTTTCCCAAACGCATTTATTCACTATGGCTAAGGAGTTTGTCTTTAGCCCTTTCTAACACAATTTTGGCCTGACCTTTCAATCCTAATGCAGGCAAAGAATACCTTTACTAGTATCAAGCTTATAGGCCAGCTTTTTAATCTGGATATAATGTAGACAGAATGAAAAAAAAAAAAAAGGAATGAAAAAAAAACACCATAAATGATCTATTTTCAGAGAAAGTTTATGTTAGAAAACAGTTCTTACTTAGAGTAATAAATTACAACCATCCCAAGAAGGCCAAGAAGCTCTGGCTGTATCTGCTTTAAGCAAGTCCATACTTGAAGGATTTGAAAAAGCAGCCAAAGAGTTGATGTTCTTTGTGCTTGATCTCTGGGGGAATATTTGCAAGTTGACCCATAGGCCATCACAAAAGCATCTGCAAAATGAATTTCTGCAAATAACTAAAGTAATATAATCTCCATGTTCTTCTAACTATCTCAGAACTACAGAATTGTATTCAGCATATAAAGCATTACAAGAAGATACTTCTGTTAACATGTGATTCTATGTGGGGAGCCAGAAAGTCTTAGTACCTTTTTAGTTTAGAAATGAGGTGGTAATGATATAAAAAGCACATACGCTCAGTGAGCTCTTACAAGTTGAAACACATAAGAACAAGCTTTCAGACTGGTTGTTCTTAGGTATTTCATCCTGTCAATCAGATATTTAGACAATATTGTGCCCTATATAAACAATTTCAACAGGTTTTACAAAGTATGGATTTTTTTCTTATTGTGATAGTTACAGAGGCTGAAAGAGACGCCTGAAATTTTTAAAGAAAAGATATATACAGCTGCAAAGAAGTAGGTGTTTTACTTCTTTCTGAAAATATTTTCAGGGAACTCTAATAAATAATAAACCCAAAATAACAAATAAAATTAAAATGTACTACTAATGAAGAGTGAGAAGAGAGGAGGAAGTTGGTAATTGTCTCTCTATGGCAACTAATGCTCTATCTGCTAGTTACTGTTCATACTGCAATTGCAGGAGGAGGTTTTGATTTTCAGAATTAAGAGCTTGGTCAGAATTAAAAATGATTGCAAAAGCAGTAAGTTTGGCTGCCCTAATGGCTTAGTTGGCAAAGAAGTCTACACTTTGGTCTAAAGGCGGGGCCTGTCCTCAAAGTGACACTTTTAGCTTCTGAGGGTGTGGACTGCCTCACTTCCTAGATGCTTTGCATTTGCTCAACTTGTCATGACTTTGATGATTTAAAACTAAAAGCAGATTAGAGGCAAATGATCACTTTTTGTGGATATATAGCAGGCAACTCCGCTGTGGAAGCTGGATTCCAGACTGGACTCCAGGGACAATACTGGGTCAAAGGACACCACAGAATGAACCTAAAAATGTTACAGCTTCATTAAAGTAATTTCAAACAATATTTTTGTTCCAAAAGAGACTGATTGCTCTCCAATGACAGTGCAGGGGAAGAAGAACCCCTGTTCTTTAGAAAGAGAAAATAATCTGATCATCAACAGGAAAGTTAAACATTTTCACATGAATGAAATGTTAAGAAACATACAGTAACAATTGTTACATTGTTTATTTATTTATTCCTGCATTTATCTGAGTTTCTCACCCTTTATAATGACAAGAATTTTAGGACAGGCACCATCTCTTAGCATGTACCCTGAAATCTTGGCCACATTAGGGTTAATCCTATTGTCTTTAAGAAGATGTGGGTTTACCTTCCATTTTATGCATCATCTACCACAACAAAAGCTCAGACTGAGCCTTTACATGTTACCAGAATGGAAACAATAATAAACGTGACAGAAAGGAGCAAAAAAAGGTTGAAAAAAAGATGAGGAAAGAAAGAGAAAAGAAGTGACAGCAAAAAGAAAGAGATTTTTATCAGTCACTCTGTTATTCCTTAATTCACACTCTGGCCATTGATTCATGTTTGAAGTGATACATTTCCTTTGACTCCCCCCAGATAACGAATCTTTGGCTACTCTAGAGAATATACTGCATACCACCTTCCATAGACATATACCAAGATAGGATATGTAGAAATAAAGACAATCTTTCTAGGTTCCTAGTGTAAAAGCGACTGGTTAGTAGTAAAGCTGCTATCATCAGTTATTCATTAAGCTGAGATGACATTTTTTTCTACTTTGGAAAAGACTGATTGTGACCTCCAAAATATCTGGTCCTGTCTGTGGTAATACAACTAGCACTGCTAGCAGCTTGCATTGCAGAGACCAGAATCTAATGAACATGCAAACAGGAGTCACTCTTCTACTACTAGAGATGGTTTACTCATAAACATGGAAATGCCATAAAAACAGGGAGCATGAAAAACTGGCTTGGCAGTCCCCCTTCCTGCTCTTAACCTGTGGACAGACAAATGCAACCTTCATAAAAGATATAGCAATATTTCAAATCAAATAGAAAAATGCAAGTCTGGAAAGAATAGAATGACAAAAGAAGCTTCGGAAAGTTTAGAATACAAGAATAATCATTTAACTATTATTCTGAGTTATTAAGTTCAATGTTAAGTTTTGGAGAAGGTTACAAAAATTACTACTTCACTGTAATCTAAGTGACTTGTATCAGTTAGTGTAATATTTATCTGTTTTGCCCCTTGCCTGCCTCTTACTTCTTCATCCCCATCCACATTCAGAAGACTTTTTCATTCTTTATTACCAGCACGAGAGGCAAAATAAATGGGTATCTCATGAACTATTGTCATTACTGGCATGTCTTGTCATCACTAGGCAAAACTAACACCCACTGGAAACATGACTAGCTCCGGGACAGGGATGCCTGTAGTCACACAGTGGCACAAATGTTCTGCAGGGAAGTGTCTGTTTGTCAAGCTGCTTTCATTCCAATTGCTAAACAAATATTACTCAGCTGAGATTTGAGGGCCGAACATTTCTATAGGCTGCATGTCAGTGAATGAAAAGCGGGGAAAAACTGAGAAAGACACGAGTGATTCACGAAATACTGGAATATTTAAACGGGCTCTAAAATATTTCACCTGCAAGGGTTCTGAAATGTGCTAAGTAAATACTAAGAGGTGAGAATATACTGTAGCACAGGTTAGTTACATCCATGCAACACTCGCTTATGATAAGGCTTCTATTTTTCCTGTTAAGAGACTCCATTCTCTTTAAAACATCAACAAGAAGAACCAAAAGGGAATTCCCTAAGGTCAGCTCTGAGGAAACATAAACCTCTAATTCAATAACTCCGCTACTGCACTGAAAAAGGCCTTATTATTGCAACATCCATATGGAGTCAATTGGACATTAATGACTAATCAATCCCTCCCCTTTCTATTCTACTTATAGTGTCACAAGCCATGTTTAGATTAGCCCATTTCCTGCTTAGGATCGCTCAAGATGTCTTTTGTTCTTTCAGGGCTGGCCTGATGGAGGCAGCTTAAACAAACACACGACCCAAGTGGTGCAGGAGTTATAAACTGCCATATGTGAATGAACAAAGGGGCCATACTAAAGCCTTTTGTGGTATTTGTTAATGTTTTTCATCTGAGTTTAAAAAGACCTAATGACTTTGTGGTGAGCTGATGCATGTGGCTCGTGGCTTTGCAAAATGAAGGAAATTCTAGCCAGTTATATATCAGCATGTATTTTCCGAAGTGCCTTGTTTTCAGTTTTGGTGGCAGTGAGTTAACTTCTTTAGTACATTTGTTTTACATATGCAAGCAAAATTCTTAATCTCAATTAAAACACAGCACCAGTTTTCACAGCCATCCTCACAACCTACATAGACATCTTTCCCCATTTGAAAGTCTAGAGCTAAAATTAATAGTGAAATATCTTCTGTCTGTGAAATCAAATCAACTATTCTCAGCTCTATCAGTGGCAGCAGTTCACTCACCAGTGTTTAAAGCTGAATTGTTACTTGGGTCATATTAAATACTGAAACAATATTTCTGAATAAGCTATTAGCACGCCCATGCTCCACAGCCAGCCATGCCCAAATCTACATTATTTAAATGAATTAAAACTGCTAAATGCAACTACTTTCTTGATGGCTTACACAAACAGTTGAGATTTCTTGACCACATTTTATGGCAAAATTAACCCTCATGGAAATTTGGCATGGAATACAGCTAAAACAATACAATAATCTTTTAAATTACATGGAATCTTAACTGAATTAATTAGTGCTTAAGGCCTGACTTAAGCCCTCAGTGGCCTACGTAGTCCCACTTGTGCTGTAACATAAGAGCATGAGAAGTTATTCTGTGAAGATCCATGAAACATCTAGGTAGACATTGGGATGAAGAAGCAGCCTCTACTATAAATTTGGGGAGGTATGTAAGTGTCATAAGATGTTTCAACCATGTGCCACTTGCAGACTTCAAGACCCTTCACAGATAATTAATTAAATGCTAACAACCCCATTCTGACATATATATTATTGATAGAAAAAATGTGAAACATATTTAAGTTGAAAGTTATTCGGCCTAAGTAATGATACCAGAAGTAAGGGATTGCCAGTCATCAGGCCTAACTACAATCAACATTCCCATGAACACTATTGTTGTTTCCCTTTGATATTTCATTTCATAGTCAAATGAGGAAAGTAGAGGCCCACAGAAAGGAAAACTATGGACAGAACACCCCAGCCCAAGAGAAATATTATTAATAATTATTGTTGCGTATCTGACAAGATCTATCGATACTGCAAATTGTTGTGGATTTTTTTCCAAAAAACTGTTCTTCTAACAGCTAAGCAATTATTGTTACTATATTAATCATATTCAAAGTCAAAACAATACACAAAGAGGAATGAACTAATCTACTTAACATAAAAATGTTTCCATAAGAGTAACAGCTTTATTGCCAGTGGAGCTGTTACTCACATAATTTCAAATTTCTCCTGACATGACAGTGTCACCTAGAACATCCAGAAAACGTGATACTGATTTAAAACACAGTCTTCAGTCACCCCTAACAGTTTTTAAAAAAAAAACCTGCCTGAACAAGGGCCATAGGACATGATCCATTCGTATTTCAGCCAATGCTTTGTTTTGTTTTAAGATGGAGAAATGACAGACAGGAATTCACCACAGAGAAAAAAGGCAGCTTGACTTCATATTTGATGGATGCATCGTTCAAGGTGTGGCTGAACACTGTTAATGAACAACTTTGCTTGCTCCTATGTAGCAAAACAATGAATTTTAAAAGCTTAAGTACAATGTGGTTTATAAAAGGGAACTACGTTTAACAACGGGAGAGAGGTTTACAAAACCACCTCCCTCAAAATATG
>WAAD01036913.1:237-17695 GCA_013389945.1 Fregata magnificens | reverse complement strand
TGGGGGGCATTCGTTGTTTGGGACGTTTGTCCTCGAGGATAGCCANACCTCATTTTCTCCCCGTGCCCTGCTAAGGAGGGGAGCGATAGAGCGGCTTGGTGGCACCTGGTGTCCAGCCAGGGTCAAACCACCACAACATTGAACAAAACCGGCCCCAGAACCGAGCCCTGGGGAACACCGCTAGTGACCAGCTGCCAACTGGATTTAATTCCATTCACCACCACTCTCTGGGCTCGGCCATCCAGCCAGTTTTTTACCCAGCAAAGTGTATGCCCATCCAAGCCGTGAGCTGCCAGCTTCTCCATAGATGGGAGAGATCTAATTCTCTCTTTTCTTCACAGCTCCAAAACCAAATAAATAGCAGGAGTGCTGAGCCAGATGGGTTTTTCCATTTCCTAAATTTTCTTATGTCTTAACTCTACAGTACAGCAAGGGGCACATTCCCCTTTTGAAGCCCAGACCTAGCATTAACATTTATGGGAGTTATGCACACATCAAAAGAAAAACCTACTTTAAGCAAGTTATAAATCTGAATATTTTTTCTCTGACCAGTGCAATTGCAGGATTATCTATAGGAAAGTGCCAAAATTTCTCATGTTATTTCTGCTGCTGAATACCTGTACAGGGAGCAAAAAGCGGGGGGAGAGAGACGCAGAGAGAGAGACGCAGAGAGAGAGACAGAGAGAGAGAGACAGAGAGAGAGAGACAGAGAGAGACAGAGATAGGTGGGGTAGAAGGGGTGTGACCAGATGTGAAAACTCTTTAAAACAGTTTCTATTCTTCTTGGTATGTTTTCCTTAGCATTTTGGGCTCGAGTTCAAGATGTTTAAACCCTCTGTACATAATGCCAATGAAGTACTTGTACACCCTTCCATTTTTTTCAGTGCCTTCTGATCCTACAAATTAATGTATGTTCCCATCATTATTTTGTGATTAAAACCCCTTGATCTTTCATACATGCAAAAAAAGGATTCTTTGGTCATACATTCCCATTAGAGAGAAAGCTGATTAAAGGAGTCCCTTATTCAGTTCCATTCTATTCCTTTCCAGTTTTATCTCTTAGAGAAATAACGCAATTTCCTTTTCCTTGCTTCTTCCCTTGACTATTTTTAATAGATTTTGCCCATACATATTCTCTTTCATCTGATGTGTAAATTTAAATTCAGCAAAAAAAGTAAACTTGAGCTCTTCCTTTAGTGAAGTAAGGTGGTTTTGTGACCATTTAACAACTTTAACTCTAAAGTCATCGTAAATTTGCTCTTGGCCATAGGGCCAAAAATCCCTGCTGAGAACCTCTTGGATCCCAGCCTTGGATTCAGTGGAGGGTCAGTGAATCAGAGGTATTTAAAAAAAAATATTCTGGGCTCCACAAATAGACACTTTCCAATGATACCATGTTTCTTTGGCAAATGCACCGTCCTTGCTGCTATTCAAGACAAATCTGACACCACGATTAAACAGGAGTTGTCAACTTATATTGCAAAGGACCTTGGTTGTCTTCTCTGTCTGTAAACTGCACATCTCAACAGCCCACACTCATCAGAGATGCTACTGCCAGCTGGTATTAGATCTTTATATATTTGCAGTACTAAACCCCACAATTCCCCACTCCATTTCTCATTATATTGTTTAGTCCCTCTAGAGGGCTTTATTTCATGAGTTGTAGAGTAAATTAACCCCAGAAAAGCATTGGGCTTGCTGTGGCTGGGTTGATCTGGTCCCTGATTTACAGCTGTCTGCGGTACCTCTACATTCTCCTGGCATCTACAATGTGGACCCTAATTTAGGCCACTGACTCAGGCAAGAGATCTTTCCTATAACAGAGCTTATCTGTCATCACCTGTTTTTAGATGCATGGTTATTTGAACAGTTTGGTACGGGAGATGTTTTCTATACCTGTTTCTGGTCATGAAATAGTATTCTTCCACCAAGCAGAAACTTAAGGCTGGCCAAGTAAACTTCCTCCAAAGTACAGCAAATAGGGTGTTTCCTCAAAATATGACTGACATTCATGTGAGGTTTGCTGCTCTCTTAAGAAATAGTGAAAAAATATTAATCAAGCTGTCAGTCAGAGAGCAAGAGCAGTGAGATATACAGGGATATATTCGCATTACAAAATCACCATACAAAAATGTAAAGATTTCCTTGTCAAAACTTTGCAAAGCCAAGATAAGAAGTTAGTATATAAAAGGCAATTAATAAAACAAAATTACAAAAGTAGTAGTTGGCATATTAGTTCCTATTTGGGTGCTGGTGATCAGATCCTATGAAATAAAAAAGAATTTTAGATGTAAGCTAAAACATTTATTACAGGTGCTTAATCATGAAATCCGTTTAATCGGGACATTTCCCAGGGAACCAAATTAAGCCTAATGATACTTAATGGCAAGGACTGCTGCTTAATTGGGGTGGTAATTCCAGTTAATTGGGATTCCTGCAGGTGAGTAAATGGTACTCAAATAGAGATACTGTATCTGGCCTTCATGATGTTCTGATATTGGTGGTGCTTTGTCTTCCCTAAAACAGCCTCTCCTGCTACTGGATCAGCAAAGCAAAAGTACTCCTGTGCTCCCATTTTGGTCCTTTCAAACATTGCTTAAAGTTACAATCACTCTCTCTGGGCTGGCAGTACAAGGTGACTTCTTTGAAGTCTAGCGAATCTGGATTTATGGATTTATTTGCATTTCACCAGAATTTTAGAAAGATCACACTCAACCTCTTGCCTGACCAAGGAGAAGCTTTTTAATAAGCCTTTGGACTTCATGGAGATGCCACAAAGATGTTTGAAAATTGTTGGTAGCCATTTCAACTGCAAAATAGCATGTCCTAACTGGAAAGGTTTCTGCACCTGCTTGTGAGAACAAATATTTTACTACCAAAAAATGCCTACTATAAACCCTTTTTTCAATACTAGGAAAGACCTACACTCTCACGGCACAGTTACTATTGCTTGAGGTTTTGTTTTAGCCCGTTGTACACACACAGATGCACAGTAAAATATTTGGAATTTTTTTTACCATTATTAAAATGTGCTTAAATATTATTCAGGCTTTTACATAGCACCAGAGACCCCTGAAAATAAAAACTGCTAACGGCAGTCAGCTTATTAGAAAGATATGTTTTCATCATTGCTTCTTGAGGTCCTTGCTATTCTCAGGGGGACGTGGTACACAGCACTCTGCATGCTGCACCATCTCTTGCTTAGTTGGAAGACAGGCAAGTTGCCAGTTCTTGGGAGAGAGAGCTGTAGCTGCAGTGCCTGCAGCTGCCTGGGGAGAGCCACTGCTCTCTGTAGGTTTCTAAAAGCACAGCAGAGTGGCCTGACTCTGGAGCTGATGCCTCTCACAAATCCAAGATATGCCCCTCAGCTGCTGGACTGTCTTGGGAATTTTTGGGAGAGAGAGAATCTTGGTTGCTGCAGCCCCTGCAAAACTTAGGCTGGCATTGAGCCCTTATCCCCCAGCGTGCAGGCTGGCCTGGCTGTTCACCCCGGCACAGCCCAGGGCTGCTGCCTGGAAAGAGAAGATCCCACCAGTCAGCTGAGAGAGGCGGCTGCAAGATTCAGGCTGCTGGGCAACAGCATCCCCAGGTGAGTTCAGATCTAATTGGAGCCAGGAGATCCTCAGACAACAGACCTTACCTTCCAGAGCAGCACATCCAGCCACCCCCATTTGTGAGCTTCAGGGGGGCTGCTGCAACCCAAGCAGTGCCAACATGCAAGGAGACAAGCTATTACCACAAGCCGGGACCCCCACACCCCCCTTTCTCACCAAAATCAGGATAGTGCCTCTGCCAGAAGCAGCTGCTCCTGACTTCTGGCTTCTGTTGAGATCAAAACCATACCTTATTTTTCCCCATCCCGCTTCAAGCAGTGCTTCGTCGTCTCAAAACGTTTCACAACAGAAATGTTCTGAACAAAAAAGGAAACATTCTGAAAATAGTTGAGGGGCCTGGTTTTTCTATAGCACAGTGTACCTGGCCGTAAGGAGTGTGTTTCACTGCTCCAGTAGGTGAATGCCAGCAGTAGCTCTAGTTTGTACAGCTAGAAACTAGTACCTCTGCACACACTTCTCTGAGCCTGTCAGCGTACCCTTTTAGTCCCAAAGCAACGTGCAATATGTGATTTTGATTCAGCTTTACAGTGGAGAGCTCCAGAGTGAGAAATCAGACTCAGAGAGTGAAATATTAGCCAATAAAAGCACTGAAGTCAGATTTTAGGCGTGCTGGGTTTTGTGTTCTCAGGCATTTATAAGCTGCAGATACATTTGAAGTATCAACAATCAGCACTTGCAAAAAGAAAATGAGAACAATAACTTCAGAATGGAAACAGTTTGATCTTTGTTGTGGAGCTGTTTAAGACAAGTGCCATAGTTAAAATACAATGAAAATCCAGGTGAAGTACTACATAAGATTTCACTTCAATTTTTCTCCCTCACACGACTTTCATTTTACTACAGATAAGCTAAAATAACTGACAATTAAATGATTGGGCCAAAATTATCAAGAACATCTGTCGATCTACTGGTAATAAGTCTTTCTTCAGTACAGTACATGAAATCTGTACTGTAACGATTAACCTAGTTTTTAATTTATAACTGACCATGTGTATTGCATCAGATGAGTAAGAGTGTAGCTACAAAACAGTCAGTGTATATACTTGGAGAAACCTAAGTGGAAGCCGTTTTTCACGTTGATCTTACACTTGAAGTTACAGATTCTTCACAAAGCTTATCATAAAATATTCACAGAACTAGAATAATATCAGTGTTACTAAATTATTCACAGTCAAATGTTAACTTGAAGTAGCAGCTTTTTCTCTTCTTCAGACCACCCACATAGAGAAAATCACTCACTGTGTGAAGTGAAGATCCATCCTACATGCGGGACTACCTTTGATGCAGCATTTGACCAGCAATATCACCCTACCTTTCCTCTATACTGGTGGAAATCAGAGGTTTGCAGTTGAGTACGTCCCTGGAGGAAGAATAGCAGCAGTAGAGAAAACATCATTAAACAACTAAAACAGTGGAAACAGAACTATTTTTCCATCTGAAATTCCACTTCAAAGTTTTTAACTGGTTTCTGTTGGTTCATGTATGCTGCCAGTTCCAAAACAAAGAAAGGTGATCAGGATTACTTATTCTCAAGAAATGCTACTCTAGCAACAAGAACTCGTACAGGCTGCCAGAACCCACCAGGAATTAGCTGAGGGATTTTAATGGACTCTACAGTAATTTTCACTGTGTAAGGGGAAGAAATGGAATGAGTTTAAATAAGTAAAATGTAAATTAATAATCACTGTCATCATGAAAAAAGTTGAAATGTCAGAAAAAAATTTTGGTGAGCGAAGATTAATGAGGACACCAGAGGAAAAAGGAGAAAAAAGAAAGTAAACAATCATTAGAAAAGTCAAGACTGTTAGTGTTAGAAATTAGCTATTGCAATGAAATACAAGGGCTCAAAAATGATTGAGTCAGCAGGTGATCAAAAACATAAATGAATATTAAAATAATGAAGGACAATAAGTCAAGGTGAACTAAGTGAAAATCAAGCCAGAATGAGTTTAAGGAATTAGTAATGAACAAAAAGGGACAGCTCCTCAGCAGGTATAAATCCACCAGAGCTATGCTGATTTAGACCTGCTAAAGAGGTGCCTATGTGCAGTCGGTAAATACAGAAAAAACAACCTTTCACTCCTGGATCCTAACTGGAAGAAAGAAAAGGCAGCGGTCACCAAGATTAATTTCTGCCAGGAGTATAGCGATCTAAAACTTTTCAGAAAAATAGATTATTCACCCAGAAACGCAGTCAGAGACCTGACATAACTATCTGCAAACTTGGACCTATTCACCAGGCAGCACTGGTCAAAAAAATAAAGTCCAGAACACACGCAATTCTGAAACATTTTGTTTCAATGTTTTTGAAAGCATTATTAGAGTTTTTCATACAAAGTATTTTAAACTGACAAAAATTAATAACTGAAAAGATGTTAAAAATCCATTTCAGGTTGGAAAAATGTTTCACTTGACCTAAAATAATTTGGGGTGGTTCATTTTGTTCAGAAAATTGAAAATCCATTCTTCTCACAGCTCTATAGCTCAGACCATTTATGGAGACTCTGATATTCACTCTAATCTCAGAAGCATCTAAAAATACAATCAAAAACTATGTACTTCCAGTGTGTACAAATGATTACCCTTTAAAGAATGCAATATTCATAAACAGAAAACCCTACTCCAAATTCCACTAAGAACAGAGAGATCTGTATTTATGTTTAGGAGCGTAAGTTCTTAAATGAATGAAAGATTCTATGATTTGAGCCATGAATAAACTTAATATGAGATACCTCTACATACGTAGATGGAGATACTTAGCAATGCAGGCAAAATAATTCCTGAAGAATATTTTGCAAAATATAAAGTACAAAATTGACACAGTATTAGTTATAAGTGGTCCCTTTTTGAATGTATTACTCACACCATAGCATATAATAATTCAGTTAAGGAATATCATCTCTAATTGGCAACATTAGCAGAGTAGCACACTTAATTTCATCTAAAGGCTTCACCCAGCAAAGTAAGGAAATTAAAGCTGGCCATGACTTTCCACATGTGCTTACCTTAAGACTTTGACCAGCCTCTCCAAAACACAGCAATAAAGGAATTACCTGATACAAGGCAAGCGTAAGATCCTAAACTGTTGTTCCCTTACAGTCCCGAGCATAAAGCTGTGAGCACAAGACACATCTGGCCACCGAAAGGAGCTTTAGACAGTACAGAAACGGTGCGAGAAGAAAAATATGGACACTAGCTATCCTGGGAAGAAGAGGGCTACTACCTTAACAACCTCTGGGCTCAGCAGAGAATGAGAGACAAGTGTATCTTCTGTGTTATACACACACACATGAGAAACCACAGCGCTTCTTTCCATTCTTAAGCCTCCTGGTATACATCATGAGCAACGCCACTGAAACCAATAGCTGTAGATCCATATGAAACCTGGTGTGACTGAATAGAGAATTTGCCTCCAGTCCCTGACAGCGAGAATCGAGCTCTTCTCTCACTCACATTAACGAAGTTCTCAGCTACCGCCTGATACATTCATATTTAATTTTGCCACCTCCTCGGTAAGTGTGCCAGGTTGTTTTAACAGATACTGTAATATCTACAGATCAAACTTTGCCTTGGCTCTGTCCCAGTTCAAAGAAAAAAGCATCCCAACAGAGAAACTAAAGAGGGGAATCAGCAAACCTAGACTGTCTTCTCACTACTGACTTTACTGTGTGTTACTGTACTTGCAACACTGAGATATCATGTTTTGTTTTACAAAAGAAAATTCATTAAATGCTTATAAAGAATTCTGGGTTTTTCAGAGGAAAATTGTTACCAACATTCAATATTATTAGAAATAGCACGTGGAATAAGCTAAAGCAATCTATCTCAATTTAAGTCAATGTAAACATTTTTGTATCATCTCCCCAGCATAATCTTCCTGCTAACTGCTGGTAAATGGCTGCTTTCTAACACTGCTTTAAAAAATTGTTTGCACAATCAAAATTACATCATGTGCATTTTAAACAAGAGTAAAGCCAGAAGCTAACTCTAATTCCACCCTCCCCTGCCTCACCCAGTGAAGTCCACAGTAATGTACATTTTCAATTACTTTCCATTCAAAATTCAACAATTCAACAAACTGTCATATTAGCAACAATTGTGGCTCGTTGGCAAAACCTAACGCTATTATTACACAGAAACTGTCAGCGTAAAAATAGTGTCATTCCTCATTGAAAGCAATGTTCTTGTAGAGCTCCATCCAGCAGCAATGGATGGCACAATTTAGGCTATACGGTTTCTAAGCAGAGCAGGGTCATTTAAATATAATTTTCAAGCAATCACTAGCTCTGCCTCAGAAAAATATAGTAGCATCCAACATCTAATTATTATCCTGAAACATTCTACATACCGTATCTCAGAACAACATGAAAACGAACTTCTATTTGTCTCTTCAAATATTGAATAGTTTAATGTTATGATAAATCAGACTGAACTAGAATTAATAACTATCAGGTGCAGAATATTATTATACTAATTTATAAAGCACAATTCACATTTTCTAGTATGATGAATTATCTTGCTAATGAGGGCTGAAATATAATAGAGCAGCTAATAGACAGACTCTTTTAACTCATGTAATATAAGTTACTCCATACTCGGTTACTTAGTTTAATCAGGTAAAGTATTATTGTATTACATTTTCAAGTTCCTCGGGGAGATAGTGTCTCTTTTGATGGAAAGCAAGGTTACTTGGGAATAACAGGTCATCTTCATCAGCTGAGGGTGTCACCTAAATTATCTCACGATTCCTACAGTTTTGGGAACATACCAGCAATTACTAACAGGCAGCTGATGGGTGGTAACTTGCAGCCTCACTGCCTACACAGTCACTGCATCTAACCCCACAGTAAACAGAATATAATTTGAGATAATGTATTTCCTAAAAAGAAGAGGGATAAATTGTCTCAGGTATACTCTATCCATGTGGGCAGTAACGACAGAAGGGCCAATTCCCCATTTCTTGTTTACGTGGCCATACTGTGGGTCTCCCCATTGTATTTAAAATGGGAACAATACAGGGAAAAGATTGGCCAGAATCTCATAAAGTTGCATTCCCTCTCTTAAGCTTCAGGAAAGGCAAAATCACCATCCTGGGAACGGGGAAAAAATACCACGTGAGTTAGTATAGCATCACATATGATCAAAATGAGAAGTTCTGCTTCAGAACTGTGCGAAATGTTTGCAACAGAACATGATGAAACTATATAATATATGATTGACTTCACGTGATGTTATAGATTTGCACGTGGAAGGACTACTAGAGATAATGAAACTCAACTGAATAATAGCCAGGGTACACTTTTGTACGTGTCACAGCACAGCTCAGTTCCTAAATCTGAGAGGCCTGATTATATTTTTCAATTTTCTTGAACCCCAAGCTCAAAGCTATACTGCTGCCCAGTGAAAGACACTTAGGGAAATGTTTGCAACAACCTAACAAATGAAAACCACAGCACTCTGCACAGCTCTCTTCTGCTAATGCAGTCCCGGTCACATCTGGTGCTCCTTTTATCCTAAAACAAAGATAAATTCATATGCGAGAACAAAGAGATATGCATGTCATTTGGTGTTATTTTACAAAAGAGAAAAAAACAAAAAACTTTCTGGTTTTCCCGTGTCAGCAATCAGAGCTGTAAATCCATGAAAGGAGATTTGCATTCATTATTTAACCACAAGGCAAGACAACATTTTTAGAAAGCATCCAAGATTGACTAAACTTCCCCTTGGGTCTCCTTTCAGACATATCTTCTGCAACCCCTCACACTACAAACATTCCAGTAGAAAAATGCATCTGCCAGGTTTTAAGATCCCTGCAACGCACCTTATTAGCATATTATTTTCCTAGCCCACCCCCAATCAATAATACTTACCTTTCTGGTACAGCATTTGATAGTTTTTAATCCATCCTACAGTATCTCACTCAGCCTGCAGCTCTGGATGTGTCCTGATTTTAGAGCTTGTCATCCCCGAACATACCTCAGATAATTGTTTGATTCTCTTCCTAAATCCACCAGCAATTTTGGAAACTTGCATTACAAATAAAATTATGAATTTCTTTAGCTTCAAAACTGCTGTTATTAATTATTACCATGGAAAATGTTATTTAGTGACTTAGGGCCTGATCCTGTTCCCACTGCACTCAACGGCAGGACTCCCATTGCTTTCAGAGGAAGTAGGATCAGGTTTTAACTTCCAAAGGCTTAAATACATCATTAGTAGAGTTTAAATGAACTTTACAATATGATTTTGCTTAACTCAGACATCCTGTAAGAGATCAGCACATTCAAATGCTGAACTCTGATGCTGAGAAACTGAACACCGGGAGAAAGCCGGAGGTTATTTTACATTGTGGTGTGTGTCAGTGATTGCAACTGCTGCAGCGAGTGCTACAAATAAAACTGCTGCAGGTAACTCCTGGTGCATGGCCTGGTGCTGGGCAGAATTTCTCATAAACACAGCAGGACAACCTGAGTAATCTAAGAATGCAGAAGGAAATGGGTGGTGGGATAAATATTTTTGGCATTATGTGGGTTAGGAGCAAGACTCTAAATCCCTTCTTAAACTTTTGCTTGTTCTGCAGAAACCACCATAAGCAAACCTCTACGATAAAAATGGCGTTACTCCCCCACCAAATAAAGAGGAAAAAGCCTCATATACAGACATTCAGGGCATATTATAATTGACCTTTGCAGCATGATTTAAGTCCTGTTCTGGGAAATCATTACTCACATGCTAGATCAACTCTATGCACCTCTGTGCCCCACTGACTTCAACTGGACTGGCTTCACATACGAAGTTAGGTATATGTATAATTATGTTTAGGATTATCACTTCAACTGTAATCTCCCTGGGCCAGGCTATGTCTACATCATTATCCATTACTAAGCAGAGTCTGTAGTAGCAAGCAACACTGTGATAATTGTGTGCTGAATTATACAGCTCACAATAAGCAAAATAGAGCACTTGGATTCTGTTCACATATTATTATTGTTGTGATTATTTTTAAACTATAAGCACTTCCCGCACCAAGTGATGCAACTGCTTAAATTCATCTCTGGGTGAAACATGTGTGACTCTATTTACTTTACAGATCTATTTCATATGGTTTGAATTATGTCTGGTGGCTGCACATTTAGACTCCAATTTGGCAATCAGAGCCACATGTGTTGACATGTAAATTTACACAGACTTAAGCCAGAATCTGCTTTTTTGACAAAACCTAACATCTGATCCCCTTTCTCAGAAACATCAATACAAGTAAAACCCTGTTGACTTCAGTGGCAACTACCTAAACCTTATACCACTTAGAGATAGCTACCAGTGCTACAGAATGTGTCAGAGGTTTTGTCTACATCAGCATTTTATTTTGAATCCGGAATTCATTTTGCTTCCTTGTCATCCCCATTCACCACATGGTGCCTCACACTGCAGGGCATTCTCAGGTTGCACAGACTGGATTCCTCCTGGACAAAACTAGACTAGATGATGCACTCCCAGTGCATCTACCGTGCATCAGCTGCTAATGGGCATTCAGTCCATAGGACCAGAAGAGAACTAGTCGAAGCGAAATCCCCAGCACTCATGTGATGAACGCTGGGTCCTCAGCTCTAACTGTATCACTCTACAGATCAGATTCTACTTTTAGAGCTCACCAGAACACTCAGGCATTCATATTTGGTTGCCTATTACATTCACTCTATTTATATTCCTCTATACTAGGACTTTTGTAAACATGTTGATGTTTCCTCTAAATACGAGGACTGATCAGAGGATCCTCTTTTATACAAGGACAAGCCTAAACATTCAGTTACATATGTATTATTTCCTTCATACTTCGATTTGAAACTCCACTGCAAGGATATAACCAAATGCTGATGGAAAAGTTCACGAGTGCTACATTAGTTTCTGCTAAAGTGAACATAGCTTCACCCTAAATTTCTCTGCTGCATTTTGTTACTAAATGTTTAGCACCAGCTGTTAATACAAGTACCATTGCAGCCTTTCTACTAGCACTATAAATATTTGGTTGATGATTTCCCTTAAAACAGCAGTTCTCATACTAGGATACCTATGAGGAAATCAATAATATCTGAATCAGAACATCCTTTTCATTCACTACTCCCAATCTCTATGGCAATTTGCAAAGCCTAGTTTGTCCTTTTGCACAGTTTCACTAATCCAAGATGAAGATCTTAAAATCTCCCAAGTGGCCTTTAATTAATGGCTGACATGAATACACAAACACTCTCACTCAGACTGACACTGGAAGTTAACAAATATATCTGCAGTCCCTCAGGATTTATTGACAGTCTTTTCTTAAACTACGGCTTGCAGAGCTGTTGCTTATTTGTCCTCTAAACATCTTGGTTCAAAAGTGGCCAGAATGCCTTCTTCCTCTTCAAACGTTGGTATAACTTCACGAAGGAAAACGATTACATTCTAGTTCACCTTTTTCTGTTCTACTTGGTAAAGAAACGTCAGGTACACCCACAGCAAGAATACGTACTCTCCAGTACGTTTAGATGTCAAGCTTCAGCTCTTGAAGCACTTTCTTAGGAAAATCCTCCTTTTTGTGAAATTCTTCCCTTTTCTAAGGAGATATCATCACAGGTATAGAAAGACAGGCCAATGCCTCATATAAAAATGGAAAGATAATTTGTATATTTCCCACTGCATCATAGATGTTAATTCACTGTGTGTACACCCACTCTGCCACACCATTACATATGCACATGATGACTTCCTTGACATCTGCATTAGTTGCGTTAACAGAGATGTCAGAGAAGTGTACTCTTTTAAAGTGCTATTGACAGCATCAGAATGCCATTGCTCTTTCTAATACCACTTCCTCCTTCCCACGGTTCAGCAAGGCTGTTTCTGTTTATAACAAAAATATAATCTGTTTATAAGAGATCTCTAATCCCCCTTTCTTTACGGAGGCTCACATCAGTAAGCAGGGTAATGAATATTTTAATAGGCTACTGGAAGTTTGCTGTAGTTGGTGTTTGGAGCATGCTACTTATTTACAGGGATCCCACTCAAGAGCACAATGGGAGCATCACTGCAAATGACAACCTTCTCTCTCTGGTAGGCTCACCTCAGAACTGCTTGGTGGACAGAAAGGAACCGAGCCACATAATAGTCACGTCACTGCTGTCACAATTTAGCAGACATAAAATACAAAAGTGGCCATATAAAGCAGCAGCAAGATCCCACAGAAGAAATTTTTATCAGCTGTTCAGCATGACCTGGAGAAGCAAAGGGGTAATCAGTAAAGTAAGACTATCTAAAGCGTGTGGGATCTGCCATGGAATATAAGCAAAATACAGTTACAATAAGTAAGATATCAACTCAGCTGGGCAGGTGAGGTAAAGAAAGCCTCCAAGATACTGAGTACCTCAGATGCATCCTGTGCCTCCCATTCAGTGGGATATGTAACACGGCACTTTTCCATAGACTTCATAGGTACCACATAGGCCTGTGCTGGTTCAGCTCAGCAACGGGAAAGGAATTTCACAGAAAAGAATGTTTCATTTCACAGAAACTGCATGTGGGGAAAAGATTATTTGCAAGTTTGCCTGAAAGCTGAGAAAAAGTGGGGGTGTTCTTTTAGAACAAAAAAGTGAAAAACGTGTAATTACTTCATAGCAGTTAGTATAAATAACAATACTGAACAAATTGCAGTGATTACAAAATCCTCTATAAATATGGGTAGCAATATTCTTGACAATAATTAGTGTACAGCATCTTCTCAATAGTGTCATGATTAATATTTATTCTGATGTCATTTTTGTTCTTGGGAGGGCACAAAAGGGAAGGGAGATAACATTCTAAGAGAGCTGAGTATGTTTGAGAAGCAGAACCAAAAGCATAGAAAAATCTGTTTTATTTTTCTGCTTACTGTCATTCCCCCTCCTCTCAAAAAGGCAATGCAAATGTGCTTTACTGGTTTTAAAAGTAAAGCCAGAAATTATGTGGAGTTGGGACTGCTGAATTATTCATGAGTTCTGATTGAATGGGATCATTATCTCTGGCCTTACAAGCTAATAAATACTGTCTAATGCCTGGGTACTGTTTTGATCTAATAGTGTCAGAGGAAAAAAAAAAGAAAGAAAAAAAGACGACTTTTTTGCAAGCTAGAGCCTAAATTAGGGAGGAGCTCCCTGATGAATTCATTGCAGGAAAACCATGGGGTTTTTTTTTCCCTTCCATTGACTACAAGGTTCACTTTGCAGTTCTCAGTCTCATTTGCTGCAAAGGTATTTTAACTTGGGCATGAAAGTAAGATGTTGCTCAGTGGTATCTATGCATTGACTTATCATTTCTTATTCCTTTCCTATTTTCAATAGTCTTATCCTCCCCCCGCCCCCCCCGCTTTCTAATCTCTTGCACCTCACAGTACAAAATACCCAAACCCAGAGTACTTTCAAAGAGGCAGACAGAGCACAGGAAATGATTATGCTATCTAATCATCTGCCTGTCAGCAGTCAAATAATGCAATCTTAAATTGCATTGTTCTGTGATTTATTTCAGGATTGATTGTGGTGAGTCTATGCTCACTTGATTTAATATCACTATAAACTAGACATGTTGTATGGAACCTGAATTAAGGTTCTGCTCAGAGAGCTATCAAAGAAGGAGGGGAATTTGTTAGAGGTGCAATGCCAAACAATGTTTGTTGATAACATTCGAAACAACAACAAAAACACAGTTCAAAACCCACATAAATTAAAATTAAAGCCAAGACATCTCATTGGATAGCTTTTCATACGCTTTCTTGAGGATTACTTTTAGAACAGGACTTGCTTCAATAAGAGGAAATAATTAGGATCTAATCACAAGTTAAAAAACCCCTCATAATTAGATTGGGATTAGTAACTTCGTTTTCATATGATTAACACAATAAAACCCATTTTTCCCCAAAGTAATCGGAGGCCTATTAAGCAACATGAGATCATATATCAAGGGGCCTTTTAGTAATTCAGCAGTTTGTAACATTTACACAGACTGAAAGTCTTCCACAAAACAGCTGGCTTCATTCTATCAAGAAAACCCACAGTTTTGGGTGCATTTATTTTGAGGTCTAACACAATCCTTGAAATCATACCATTTAATTAAGGATTTTTTTAACAAGAGTTAGAAGTGTGTGAACAGCTAGAGGAAGAGTGTGAACAGTTTCTCTAAATAGCGTATCAGTAATGGAGCTCGGTGCTCTTCTCAGTTTAGCATGGGAGGACCCACCTGGTACATCTGGATTTTAAGGAGTAAGCATCTCCTAATAAGTGGCACACTTCAAGCTTACAAATGCCTAGTTTTATGGTATTTTGTTAGTAAAATCATGTTAAATGCTTAGCTCCATTATGATAACTAGGCTAAATATGAAGCGAATTATTGACACATTTGCTCTTTGTATACACAGCTCATAAACAATAAGTAATAAAGAACAGATGCGATGTAAATTTAGCTTCGTGAGTCTATTCAGTGGAATAATTCTCCAAACATTACCTTTTTAGTCTCCCTTTTTAGTGCTTTTAACTCCAGTGAAAATACAAAATTGTTCCTTTTGTTGTTATTAAGTAGGGACGTGATCACCCATTCTGGCTTTTCTGCATTTTCTGCATATGACGCCAGTCATTGCAGCCAATGAGACCTTCAGACAGTAGCCATTATCTGTCACACTCCTGGACCAAAATAACAAATAATATGCCTGGAGGTGCTGCGTTTTGTGACTGCTAGTTTCCCCGCATGGCATATGCCTAGATAGACTCAGATGAGAGGTGATTGCACAAAACTGTGATTGTGAGATGACTTAGCAGAACCCGTGATGATGTCCTAATGGCCTCCTGCAGAGGGGAACAGGGGTAATTGTTTGTCAGGGGAAGGAACACATCTGTAGGAAGGCATCCTCTGCAAACCAAGCAGCCATGTGGAAAAAAGAAAGGGAGAATCACAGTGCAGCAAGGCTGCATTCGAGCCTAAGAAAATGAATAACAAAAAGAGGTGAAAAATGAAACAAGGTATTAAATGACCGGGTTAAAAAGCCTGTTACTGGTGCGCTCTGGATTAAAAAGAAAACAAGTTGTCTCCAGGCAGTATGGTTCTTTTAAAATGATTAGGTGAAATTCTGTGGCTCCCAGCAAAGGAAAGTTAAAGCAACAAACCCAGGAAATGTAAATGCTTTCCCCCACAGCAAAAACGGGCACAGAGTAACCAGTCTTCCTGTATGTTCTCACTTGTAACAAGGCGGCTTGAGAGTCACCAACTCCTTGCCGCAAAATTTTCTTCTTCCAGCTTTTTAATCTTCCATTTGAAATATTTACTTTCCATGTGATCACTGCATAGAAAACTGACATCATCCCAACATCCTTTCTAGAGCAAAGCTATTGGAATTGAGAAATGAGAAACCATCAATGTCAAGCCAGGCAATTAGGGCATCAGTCACATCAGTGGGAACTTGCCTTTAATGTCAACTGGGGCAGAAACAGGCCCTTAGAGTATATTAAGGACCTTATTTTATACTCTTTCAGCATCTTCTATTTGATCAGAAATAAACTGGAGCAAACAAGCTAATTAATTGCATACAGAATGAATTCCCCAGTCTTTTCAGCCTACATCTTAATTATTTATTTTCTAACTACAGAATAACAAACATACTAATCGCAACAGAAGTAATATTTACTGATTATAGCTTTACTGACCTGTAGGCATTAGGAAAGAGCCAAAATTCTTTAAGTTCCATGAAATCATCTGTACTCATAATTACATTCATTATGACTTACCAATGGGCCTCTGGAAAAGAGCCACACAAAACAAGAGTTAGGAGGGTAATCCTTGGAGTTCCTATGCTCGTTTAGCTACACTAACATAGAAAAGCTGTGCTTTTTTTTCCCCCCATTAAATGATATCTTCTAAACTCTCTATAAAATAAGCAGAGCATTAAAAAATACCTTCTAATCAGACCTACCTGCAGTGGAAAAAGCATCTACTACAAGTAATTAAATGAAATTTGCAAACAGAATTGGACAAATAATAGCTCTTTTTGCTTTGATGGGTAACTTGGGCCAAATAGAGCTATAAAAATATTTCAGGAAACAAACATTACAGAAATCAAAATAGCAATTACTCTGCACCAACCTATAGTGAATTGCTTCATTTAATTTTCAAATAATTTAACTTATTTTAAAACCTTTTTCCCCAAATGCACATTGATTTTTAAACAGGAAATGAGTCTCTGAAAACTTAGTTTCATTAAAAAAAAGTTCAAATTAAACATTTTGGCATAGTAAAAAAAAAAAAAAAAATCAATATTATCTTCTTTTCCTTTCATTTTTTTTTTCCTGCCAAAATTATCCACTGCAATTAATCTAAATATTCAAATGCTTCTAATCTCTTAAAAAACCCACTACTTTTGGGGAGCTTATTTCCTTAGAACAAATGTTATTCAGTCCTATTCACAAACATTTGGGATAAAGTTTTGAGTTTAAGAATCTCTCTTCAAAAATATGCTAAAAATAAAGTACAAACTCTAAGACTTAGATAGGGCATGCTGCTCTGCAAATGAACAGAGTTTTGAGCACTATGCCATGCAATAAATTCAACACTATGGGTAGTTGCATGGCACACAGGCTGTATTGGGTTTGCATGGCAAGGTTTTAGTAGCAGGGGGGCTACAGAGCCGGCTTCTATGAGAAGCTCCTAGAAGCCTCCCCCATGTCTGATAGAGCCAATGCCAGATGGCTCCAAGACGGACCCGCTGCTGGCCAAGGCCAAGCCAATCAACAATGGTGGTAGCACCTCTGGGATAACATATTTAACAAGGGGGAAACAAAAAAAAAAAAAACCTG
>WAAD01036909.1:0-12714 GCA_013389945.1 Fregata magnificens | reverse complement strand
TTAGTTAAAAGCTTTAGCAAAACTAAAAAGGAAACAAAAAAGGAGGAAATAGGAAGAAGCCCAGTTACAGTAAATTATCTTCAATCTTCAGGCAACTGCACACCAAACACATGCCTTGAAATATTTCAAGTAGAAAATGTTGGTTTAGATTTCACTATTTATTTATTTTTAGCACTAAAGTTCTTCAGCCAGATTTGGTGTGTAGGGGGAAAAAAGGTAGAGAAATTATCATAACGGTTCTAATGGTTGTTTAAAATATGCAGGAAATGATGCTAGCTCTTTGTGGAACAGTAGAGAGCAGAATCAACGATAAGCAAAAACAAAACCAGCATCCTCTTCAGTTATGCCTACACTCCCAATATTCTTCATTAATGAGGTAACCGCTTTTCTTTTAATTGTCTGGCAGTTTCTTCATAGCCATCTGAAATGTCATCAAATGAACAGTGGGACTGCTATGTACCACTGCTTTTGCAAACATATGTAAACACATCATTAGAAAAAAATCACTTAAAGAATTTCAGTAATGCAAGCCCACCATTCACATAACTAAAGCAGTCTAGAAAATCATCCTGCTGGCAAAAACAGAAAGTGGGCGATTTTTAAAGGAGCAGGAGGGGAGACAGATAAAGCAGCTGAAATCTGAAACTCCTCAGGAGAGATTCTTAAGACTTCTTGAATTCAAAGCTTTCTCATAAATAAACCTGACTACTCTTACTAGGGACAAAAATAGCACACAAGTGTGTAACTCACGATTGTATCATAACTAGCAAACAACCACAGAAGCTTTAATCCTGACATCTTCTAACTACGCATGCATGATTCTACAAATGTAATCCTCATTTGACGGGATGCTTTATTAAATAAAACTGTTTACCACCCTGCATGGCAACACAACACATTATTTCCATAGACACTAGGAGCAGCATATTAAACTGCTGTCTCCTGTATAAGCACCAAACAGTGGTGCTGAGGAAAGCACCACTGGAGATGAGAAGAAAGAGGGAGAGTTAATGGCAACCAGAAGAGAGCGCAAAAATAGGATTTATACTGATCTCTGTGCTAAGATCTGTGCTGTTCTTGTCTTTGTATACATTATTGACCTGTCTCTGAATTGCCCTATGCCACCAGATATCCACGCCTCTTCTCCTTACCAAGCCCTGGCCACAAATTACTCCCCACCCGCATGGCGCCTTCATCTTCCTAGAGTCAGTATTTGCAAAGGCTGAACTGATAAACCTGTTGTGTTTTACAGAAGACTTCTGCCTCCACTCCATACTTCCACCTCTCTGCTTTCACGCTCACTAGCTTTCCTCCATTTCCATACCTTATCCCTCTCCACCCTCTCTTGCTACAACTTTCACTGCTCTTTGCTTTCCCCCTCCTATCCCTCTTCCCAAGTTGCAGCTTCCCCCTCTTTCCCTCTCCAATCCTATACCCAGTATCTTCCTTTGCTTTATTCCTTTTCCACTCTGAGTACCACATCCACCACCTAATCTCCTATGTTCTGGTTTTCCCATTACACTGTCCCTCCAGTTTGCTATATTCTTGTCTCCACAGGTTCTGTGTTTCTTCCTCTGAAATTACAATTCTCACTATAAATACCTTCCCTATAAAATAGTCTATTCGCTGGACAATACAATCTCCTCAAAGANACAGGGCCCAAAAGAGCTGCTCAACATGGAAAAAAGCTTCTTCCGATAAAATAAATTTAAGTAAGGAGAGGAAAAAAAGAAGTGCAGAGGAGTTTCTTTGGTAAACGTTTAGCACCTGGGCCTTCCTTATCTTACTTTGAGGTTTACATTGCCATATGATCAAGGATGCTTTAACACACCCACTTTATCAGCATGATAAAGAGACATTTAAAACCAGTGAACTCACTGCAAAGTGAGGATAGGTAGATGGACACCACGTTGCAATTTGGTGCTTAACCACTTTCTTCTCTTTTATTTTTTGTGACTGTTGACATGATCCTGTATTACAGTCTGTAATAGCATAGATGTTTAAAAAACCATAGCTATTAACAGGTCAGCTCCAGAGTTTTGTTTGTTATACTCAAGCGTGGCATTGCTCCACTGTCAACATTAACTTAGTTCTTTTACCCAATAAGGTTTTACTCCTGTTTGAGAAAAGACATCAAAGTTAACCTTTTATCATTCACCATCTGTATGAAAACCTTTATGACTTCAAGTCTGCTCACTGGGCTTTTCATAACACAATTTTTCCATCAACCAAAACAAAGCTAATGCTGACACAACGCAAACATCAACAGAGACTTAGCTCTCTTGTCCAGTGCTTGACTGTCTTGGTTTCAGCATCTAAAAAGATCAAGTGAGCAACTGACAAAGGTTCTTCCCATGATGTAGTAGTTTATTTTAAAAAATTAGCTGCAACTGCCAATTACTATGCATTCTATGAAATATTACAACTATAGAATTTGACATCTGTGTTAGTGTCCCATAATTTTCCTTAAAAATAAGGTGGCAAACAACTCCCACAGATCTTCATTTATCATAGAATCATAGAATCATTAGGTTGGAAAAGACCTCTAAGATCATCAAGTCCAACCATCAACTAACACCACCATGACTCCTAAACTAGCCCCTGGAGTGCCACGTCTACACCTTTTTTGAACGCCTCCAGGGTTGACGACTCCACCACCTCTCTGGGCAGCCTGTTCCAATGCCTAACCACTCTTTCAGTAAAGAAATTCTTCCTAATGTCCAATCTAAACCTCCCCTGATGCAACTTGAAGCCATTTCTACACATGAAGGAAGTAGTTTGAAGATCCTTCACTCGCTGCCTGTTTTCTCTAATCAGGCTATATATACTACCTATTCCTATCCCCTTTCAGGTTCTTGATTTCTCCTCTCTATTCTGAAGTCTTTTACTCCTCAGTTCTCTCTTCTTCGCGCATTATAGCCCACGCCACCTCTGCCATGCAGCTTGGATCACTGACTTCATGCCGTCACACTTACCAAGCCCAGACCTTTACTCCCATTGAGCTACTGCTCTCTGAACTTGGGATCACTGTTTCTCCAGCTACAACTCATACCTAAAGCACTCCTACTACTACTTTCATACCTACCTTCTTCCTCCATTACTTTTCCAGCATAGCTGAGAATTGGGAGAAATACTAGAGTCAATTTTACTTTTAAACTGGCTCTGAAATTTGTAATTAGTCTACAGATTAGAGGCTGTTGGTATTTTCCCTGCATTCTTGACAATACTGTTGTGAGGGAACTATTTTCTCAGTAATGCTGACAACTTCATCCCTGTGGTTTTGTGGTGCAATGCAAGAAATAGATGGGGAAAATAAAAAGCTCACAGTAAACAGTAGTGGACGCTCTATTTAAAATATCAAATTAGAATGCAAAAGTCAGTATCAGATATTGTGAAAGATTTTTTTTTTTTTTTTAATGAAGTTTACCATACTATGACCACAGACCACTAAACCTATCGATGCCATTTACCCTTTCAGCAAAGCATTTAACTAATGTCTTTCTACTTAAATCATTTGTTGGAAGAAGCTCAGAGAAAACATATTCATACACTCTCCTGAATACAAAACTGAACTCTTTAGATTCAGTATAAATCAGTCCACATTACAGGTAAGAGTAATTTACTGTTTATTATACCAAATGAAGTTTGCAAGGCAGAAGAGACCTTCCTTTGACCTAAAGGTTGCAGTAACACTACAATTTAGATACAACATGCAGTGACAACTCCTGCTCCTAGACTGTATCCCAAGCTACAGTACTTACACACACGGCAAACATACCATTTGAACACCGTCACATTAAGTTTTTCAACAAATGGTATAGAAGGCCTCACAGGTCATAGGGGACAGAGAGGGGACAACATGACTCTTTGAAAGAATTAATCTGCATAAGAAGTACACCTCTGAAACCCGAAGCAGAAACGAATAAAAAGCTTTTGATACCACCAGCAAATATTAAGGTTCTCACCTTAAGCAGGTTTCACCTGCTTTCCTTTTTCATATACCTTTTCACTCAGTTACTGCGGGAACACGTTTCCATATTTCCTTCCTCAGCCAACCAAACAAAAACAAAACCTAGTCCCTTCTGCCTTGTCAGAAAACCATGTAATTTTTGTTATCATTCTCCAACTGTACTTCTCCAAAATTCACATATACAAGCTTTCAATAGGTAACTTTACAAATATCTATATTAACGAGCACTTAAAAAACAGTACATATCAGTTCAGTTTTACTGATTTATTTTCAGATATGAAAATGCACCAATTTCTTTTTCTTTTTAATTCACACTGTACGTTAACCCACTTACCTTAAATGATCTCTCACATCCCTCATAATAAGTCAGTCAATCACATAAACAAAAGCTGGTTTTTTAGAAAGCCTTTTAGGAGGTCACAAAATTAGAAGTTCCATTTTATAATTGTTTTGCCATAATCTTAGTACTTGCAGATCATGTTTTAATGACAAAGTTACACTGCAACAGAATGAAGTAGGAGGGAATGTTACGGAGTATGAACGAAACAACATCAAACTTACCCCTCTGAAATTCCAGCCCTTGGTAGAAGGAAACAAGGAAAAATTGTTCTGTTGCTGTTGTTTCGGCCTGCAAGATGAGACAAGGAAAAGTGTTTACATCTTCAGCCATCATATTTTCTATATCAATAACAGAGTGACAATGGAAGGAGAAAAGAAAAACACAGGCGTCAGGTACCAAGACACCTTAGATTTCCTTGGCTGTACTTCTGACAGGTTTCTTTCTTCAGTTTAGTTAAATGTTTTAATTCAGATTGAGAGCAGGACATGGCAGCCTTACAAGCCTTGAGAGATGTGCTGACTTGATGTCTGACAGACAACAACTTATTACTCCTACTGATTTTTAACAAGCAGAGACAACTCTGACCTGAACAGTATGGGTCTATGAAGCTGCAATTACATCATGTGATGCAAGATGGTGCAGTCTGCCAGCTGTACTAGATGGGGACACTAAAGAGCCTTTAATCCTAACAGTGAAGCTACGCAAAACACCAACGTAAAGCAAGCTAGCCATACCTTTGTGTGACACTAAGAACTAGAGAAGCTGACTTCAGTTTTTGCTCATTCCAAAACCTTTCTCCTACCCTATAATTATCGTTGTACAATTATTTCTGAAAAGTAACCATAACATTCTCCACTTGGCTCTTAATGAGTGCTTTTCACCAGTAAGATCTTAAATTACTTTACAAAGGTAGGTAAGCATTGCTGAGATTTTACACATGAAGTCAGATCAAAGCTTGACTGCCCTGTTAAGTTGACCAAACCAACAAATAGTTTGGTGGCGTGACCCAAGTGCTGAGCACACTGCAACTCCAACCATGCAATTATACAGATTACAGAAGTGATCACAAATAATAATAAGAATACAAAAACTTGGTTAAAAAATAGCAAATTAAATGGCTGCCTGTCAAACAATAACAGAACAGATGTTTTGCAGTTAAAGCACTGGACTAACACATGGAAGATCTGGGAGTCGTTCCTGCTGCTTATAGTTCCTGAAGGACTCTAACACACCATGCCCCAGTTTCTTTTCTGTAGAGTCAGGATAGCAATAGTTCTCTCTTTTTTCTGTCTTCTCTATTTTGGTGTAAAATATTTGGTGTACGGACATTTTTCTTATTATGTGCATTAAAACACATCATAGACCTATGATCACAGTAGACATTTTTAGATGCCAACATAATGCAAATAATAAACTATAATCATGACAATTGAGTTATTTTTGTAACATCAAAGGTTGAGATGTAAATCATCTCAGTTTTTCACTCTACCAGCCAGCCAACCAGAAAGAATATCAATAGTTGAATCATATTGTGCAAAAAGCACAAGACTTCAGCGTTAAAGACTGTCACACTAATAAATCCTCCTACTACAGCTTTCCAAGTTAAGATATTATGAAACTGAATTTCTAACCCAAAAGGCTCACTGGAACTGTACCTGCATTATGGAAAGAGAAAAATGTGATTAACAAGAGCAAGTTACACAGATTATCAATTATCCTAACAGTGTTTTGCACCCTTTTTATTCACACGTGATCTTACACTAGAACCAGAGTCAGATTTTCCAAAAAGTACTGTGAGCTTTCTATAGAGTTGTGGTCCTTAGTAACTTTTCAAAAAAACCCTCATGTTTAAGCTTACATTTCTGCATTTTTTCGTCAATATTTTAATGCTGTTCATGCATTTATTTTCCCAGTTTATTAAGAATTGTACTAGTTCTATTTTAATTAAGCTGAATATAGGGGAAACAAAAGACATTTCAACTTCAATATAGCAGGATTTATGATAGTTTAGACAACAGTTACAAGGGAAATTAAAAATTCTCTCCCCCCACAATCATTCTGTAACAAGAACTGAGAACTCAGTAATAAGCGATCAGTTTGTTGTATCACTCATCTACACTAAACCGAAGGCCATCCACTAGAAGACGACTGATGACTAACCATTTGTTATCATCAATCTGTAACCTTCCCATTCACTGAAAGCATCCCAGACTTTATATTCTGGCTGTTGTTGTGTAGAGAGCAGACAATATTAAATCTACATTTTGTCAGTTTTCACAACAGGTATCCTCCTTCCTTATCTTATCAGTCAAGAACCTTACTTCATTTTGGTGAGAATGAACCTCTCTATAATTCACAATGGTATGCTAACTCTTTTCTTTTTAATACTATTGTAGTGTTATTAAAGAGCCTTAAATGCAGCAGCCTAATGAAACAAGCCAGTTTTACCTAAAGGAGTTAATTAAAAAGGTAGTGAAACATATCGAAGTCACTGTATGTTCCTCCTTGACTTACTGGCCTGATCCGATACATACAGGGTGTAACAAAATTCTTTGCAAATTGTTTTTTCACCCAATGTGCGCAGCGCTCTTCTAATGAGCAGAAATCAGGCCAAAGCATTACACTCATTTACCACCCTATGGGCTACCTTAAATAATTTCTTCAAAAACTTTCACTTTTATGCATCTGGGCTAGCTATTACTTCCTTATTTTCTATTCTATAAGGGGTATTCAAAGTTTAAGTCTGGAACCATTTCATACAGCCCGTCTCAAACTTACCAAGATATTAAAACTGCAAAAGTACTGTCCTACTATCTTACTGGAAGAGTGTTTTAGAAATCTCACTGTTCCCATAACTAGAAATGATCTAGGCTAAACATACTCATAAATTGTTTATGACCACCATTCTGAACCAGCATTTTTCAGCTGAACACACCCCTAAATCAAAATCAAGTAAAATACAAGTTCTGGTTCTCAACTGCATCTCAAGTAACAAAATATAGTTCTACCAAAAATGAGAGAGACCTTATTTACAGTTTTCCATTTGGTCCTTCACTATCTTAAAGTAATTTTGATCTCTTGGTCTTCCCAGCTGTCAACATCAGTGAGAACTGTACTGAAAAAGAATTAGAGTATTGCAGATTTTTTCAAATACATTTTAAATTAATGTCTTGCTCTTTTTTCTACAGGGCACTATACTTCTGTTACTTCTGAACATTCTGTTTATTGGGCAAACCTTTTCTGAATTGCAGCACTATATAAGCTAATTAAGAAAAAGCCTGTATGATAAAACTATGAAAATACTAAATTGCTATTTGATATATGAACATAAGCCAACAGTGTGCCCTGGCAGCCAAGAGGGCCAACCGTGTCCTGGGGTCAAGCACTGTATTGCTAGCCAGTCGAAGGAGATGATTGTCCTGCTCTACGCCGCACTGGTGCGGCCTCATCTTGAGTACTGTGTACAGTTTGGGGCACCACAGTATGTTAAAGATAGAAAGCTGCCAGAGAGTGTCCAGAGGAGAGCCACAAAGGTGGTGAAGGGTTTAGAGGGGAAGCCATATCAGGAGCGGCTGAAGTCACTTGGTCGGTTCAGCCTGGAGAAGAGGAGACTGAGGGGAGACCTCATCGTGGTCTACAGCTTCCTCACAAGGGGAAGAGGAGGGGCAGGCGCTGATCTCTTCTCTCTGGTAACCAGTGATAGGACCCGAGGGAATGGCAGGAAGATGTGCCAGGGGAGGTTTAGGTTGGATATGAGGAAAAGGTTCTTCACCCAGAGGGTGGTGGAGCACTGGAACAGGCTCCCCCGGGAGGTAGTCATGGCGCCGAGCCTGACAATATTCAAGAAGCATTTGGACAACGCCCTCAGACACACGGTGTGAATTTTGGGGTTATCCTATGCACAAACAGGAGTTGGACTCAATGATCCTTGTCGGTCCCTTCCAACTCAGGACATTCTATGATTCTATGATATTTTAAATACAAAACCATAAAGCTACAAAACTGTCAAAGAACTTTATTTTTGAAATAACCAATAAATGTTACACTTTGATAGGAGGGATACTATATCAATAGGTGTATTAGACCCACTTGGTTTGGAAGTAAAATAATTTATTGACCAGACCAATAATAAAAATCATCACTGGCATAAGTAGGTAGGAGAGAGAAAAAAATAAAACCTTAAAGACGGAAAGAGGAGACAAATTAATAGGCATTAACAGTGATGAGCAGATCTGACTTTTAGAGGCACGTAAATCTAAAATAAATTACTCAGATACTATAGTAAAGCTTTCTCAGATGTCAAGAACAAGACGGGGATGGTTCCTATAACTGCATGCACTGTGACTAACAGTCTTGAAATACATCGAATAGATGATCACAGACTACATCATGGCTGAGAAAAGGAAGTACATAACGTGTGAGGGAAAGAGAGGAGTTCCTCCCTGCAATTACTTGCAACAGTAATCTCAAAGCTGTAATTTATAATACTTGACCTTTCTTACAGATTAATCTTTTTTCATTCAGCTAAAAGTCACCAAAACATTTTCTCCCCAGTACTGCAGTTTTAAGAATGAAAGACTAGAAGGTGGGACTATATAGGAACTCTTCAGACTGTGGGAGGGAGGGGGTCACCAAACCAATCAGCTGAGCTTGGTCTGGAGATCGCTATGGAAAGTTTACCTTGGAAATAAAAGCCTGAAAACCAAGTCCATCCAGTCTGAGAAAAGTGCAAGCAGAGGCCTGCCACTTGGAAAGGCCGATCGGAAGATACTCAACCTTCAGCCATGTCTACCTGTTTGAGCATCAAATTCCTCCCCCTCCTCCTCTTTAGCAAAAGTTTTAACTGTTCGTCTTCCATTTGATCTTTAAGCTCCAGCCCTGGCAAAATAAGCCCTGGAAATGGCATCTTCACACCTTAGTAGCTTGGATGTATCTTAGATCCCTTGAAACATTTACCAGGGAATGACTGAACTATACTGACTTGCTTGCCTGATAGTTTCCTAGTGATCCTGCTGTTCAATAAGGATAATTTGGAATTTTACTGAACAAAACATTTATTACTGCAGGAACTTTTGACACTGGTAATATCCTCTGAACTGTGACTTTATCTTTAACCAAACTGCTTCTACCACTATTTTGTAGCCTGGAGAGTAAATGGCCACTGAATTAAACATATAGTGAATTATCAGCTAAAGATTTCAAGGTCCCAGATTCTGTGATCCATGAGAATCACTTAAAGTCTTAAGTCAGCATGAATAAAAGTTCTAGAACCTCTAGTACCCGTGAGTTAATTTATATAGTTGATTAGGTTAATTACAATAAATCAACTCCCTACGCTTCTTTTAACACAAGGCTGTATTACACACTGCCCAGCAGAAAGCAAAGCTCTACAAAAGAAAACCACTTGTAGAGGTGGGGAGGGGTAAAAAGGAAGAAAAAAAAAAAAAGGGGGGAGAAAGAAAAGACAAATCATGAAATGAAAAGCTATTACAGATACAGAAATGTTGTTTTCTTCCTCACAGCTAGATATGTACTATGGAAGTTTGTATACAATAAAGATGTTACCATAAAGTCTAATAAAGTATTAGAGTGGATTAAGGATAAATGTCAGTTGGTTTTCACTGTAGAATACTGAATTAAAAATAAAGATGCATCTCCATCAAGACTGAAGTAGATATTATTTGTCTTATAGTATGTTTATGTTGTCCCATCTGCTGCTTGAATTCAGAAAAAAAATTCCAGTATTTCATATTAAACCATCATCATCATAAAGGCTTGCCTGGAAACACAACATTGATCCTTCTTAAAATGGTTTTGCAAAAATGATCCCTATATTTTACATTTGTTGAATTTAACAAGTACATACCTAGCATGTTCCAATTCAGCTTTGGAACTTAAATTAAAACTTGATTTTTTTTTTCCCCCCTCACCTGTCACCAGTAGCAATAACGTTTGCAGATCAGTGAAACTGTAGAATTTTTGCAAAGACTGAATATGACCTATAACTATTCTTTCTGCATAAAACTCAGGATAGAACCCAGCTATGTTCCCCAGAATTTTGTTGATGATGCTAAGAAAAAGAATTAGAAGTCATAAAATAATGCTTTTGTCCTTAAGACGTGCAGGGTTTTCTGTTTAGGTTCCCTCATACACAAACTAGGAAGAGATGCAACAAAAATATCTGTTGGACAACGATACCCTTATTGAAATCTTTATTTAGACACAATTTTTTAGACACAAAATTAACATGCCTCCCAGAATAAACCAGTGGAGGTTTTTTGTGCAACCTTTACTGTGCTGCACATTAGTTATATGACAATTGATAAGTGTACAAAGGAACCTAAAGACTACAACATGCACTCAGTGTTTTAAAGTTTTATTACATTTACTAAAAAAAAAAAAGTGTGTTTTCTGTCTTGAAGCATGATGATGAGATAAATGAACGATTTATGGCAGTTTGTATTAGCTCAAGTAACTTTTACATCTTCATCTGATCTTGCAGTCTTTCTGCACACAGAATCACTGACTACAACAGTATTTTTTTAGATATGAATATCCAAGCTGTGTGTTTTGTTTAAAATACTCAGCTGCTACATTTGTTTGAAGATAAAAGCACATTTCAGAAATCTACATGAATACTCACTCAGATAATAAAAGGAAAGCTCAAACCACTTAGAGACAAGCTGCGCTAAGTAAAAATTCTTTTCAATCTGCAAAAATGAAGGTTGTTACTACAGCTGCGAGTACTTTACAAAGATATTGTTACATAATAAATAGTACTTACTGTTCAGAACCGTTCTTTGCAATGTCACCTGCTCAAGCTATCAAAAGTGTACACTAATATACTCTTCCTAAAAGCACATTTATTTTAACACACTGGCATATTTGTGATACTAAATTACCAAAAAAAAAAAAAAAATTCAAACTGGTTTACCTGGTGAAGCCTGAGATATGCAAGAGCATTTTAGGTTTGAACAATAGTTTTGAACAACACTGATTCTTTTAGATGTTTTAAGTTACGGATAATAACAAATTAAGGTATCTTTGGTACTGATTTTAAAAGCAGAAAACCCCCCATGGTTTGACCTCTCAATTAAAAAAAAAAAAACACTCACCCCTCCACTTGAAATCTCAAAAACTATTTCTCTTCTATACTAGGCCTGTGCGTTTTGGCACTAAAAGGACATTGTGGAAAATTTCATTTATTTTCCAGAAGGAAAAAAAATCAAATCTAATACAATAGAATTTGGCTCAGAAAAGTTTTAAGTTCATATGGACAGTTTACTTGATACGTTTTTCTTCCTAAAGGCAAAGCATCTCATAAAGGTTGTGTATATATTTGATTTACCAAGGTCCAATCCTGCAGACGTGAGCTCTTCAAGCTCCTATAGCATCTACTGATAGATAACTCGGGGCAGGGGGGAAGCCACTTAGACAAGCAAGATTGAACACTTACTACCTTGACAGAAACAAAATACCCACCAAGGAAAAAACAGATGACTGATTTTTACTAGCTGGGCTGACTTCCTGAATACTAACATAATCTTTTGTTGTCCTACTATCATGAACTATGTGTCATAAACGTATTAAGAAAGAAAAACAGCCCTTGTGAATCTGGATATACACAGACAAAAGCCTGCATCACTAAAGGAGGTACATGTACCAGTGAGCTGTCCCACACCTACTCTTTTCCCATGCTTTCTTCAGAACACGTTTGTTTATACTATGAATCAATGCACAGCACTGTAAAATATCCCATCACTAATAAACCCAAAGAAGCTACAAAATACCTTTTTTCATTTCTGCATTTTATTAGTTTCCTGTAAAAAATAGTAATATTATGAAAGAGGAAGAAAAATCTGAAGACCAAGTAAAGTTCTATATTTTGATCTAAAAATCAGATATTCTTAATGATGTAACATTTCATCTTCTGAAGAAATACAGACTTGATTTAAAGCTTTAAACATAATTTATTTTTTCACCTGTAACTACTGCAGGTTAATGCAATAAATTATGTCTGATATACACCACTATAAAAGCATCCCCCTTGACACATATGAACTCTGTTCACAACTGAAACAGAAAGCCCTGGCTACTAGCCAAGAGGAAGATGCAGGCTTTTCTGCTGTTTAACAAAGGTATAGCTGCATTAATGCTGCAGAGGATGAGAAGAGTTTCCTGTATTATGTTTCTACAACAAAATATCACTGTTCCATTAATATTGTAAAAGCTAAGATTAGAAAGATTATTCACTGGCTCACTTTGAATGAGCAGCCTAAAATTATTCCTATAGCACTTCAATAACACTAGGAAGAAGAAATGGCAATAATGTTTGTTAATTTTTAGTCATTACCTCATCCCACTGCTATATCACAGATACATGGTGAATTCTTCACGAAGAGAA
>WAAD01036829.1:0-10492 GCA_013389945.1 Fregata magnificens | reverse complement strand
TGTTTACAGAACCTAATTAAAAAACCTCATATAGGTTTAACCGAGGTAAGTTTTAAAACACATACTCAAAACTGTGTTTTTTAAGACAATTAGTGCTAAAACTATTCTTGTAAATGTAGATATACTGTGATATTAAGATTTGTGTAAGAAAAACAAGTAGTGTTTGCTTTAAAATTGAAAATTTAGAGATGAAAAATGAAGTCTAAAAAAGCATCAATATCTGTTACATTAATAATAGAGTATTGGGTCTAGTTCGAAGTATATTTACACAGGGGTGCCTTCTGAGAGAGGGATGACAATGAAAGAGTTTTGTCTCCTGTATGATAAACAGAGATTTGCAAGAAATAAGCCAAAGACTCTTACTTCTTTGGTTGCATATAGAGCATGGTTCGTGTGCTCTGCTCCTGTCTAGCAATTAGTAGCACATTGTTGAGTTTCTTTGTCTTCCTATAAAAAAAAAAGGGGAGGGGGGGGAGAGAAATCTCTCCCATATGAACTGTTTAAAGTTTCATAGTAAACCTACCAGATCAAGTTCACTCTAACACGTAAAACTTTTTCTATACTAATTGCAATTAAAATATTTTAGAAGGTTTGTGCATGTTGTTTCTGCATCAGGACTCTTGGTTTAGTTTGTTTATTGGACAGAATAAGACAGGGTGAGACAGTGAATCACTCTGAACATTCACTGCAGGTACATGCAATGTCAGGACACAGCAGATACCTACTGAAACATGCTGAGAAGGACTTAGACTGTTGCCATTAGAGCAGTGTTATGTCATATTGAATGCTGGTTTTAAACTGCAAGAACCTCTTGTATAGATGAAATCAAGAAGAATAAGATGAGGAAAGAGCTCTATAAATCATATATTGCCATGTTAATAAGACAAGCCATACAATTTTTCTGAGACGTAGTTTTCTATGTTCTTGAAATTGGTACAGGAATATTTTCAAGGATATGAAAATAAATTCACTACTATTTTTTTTGAGGTGTTTTGTTATCAAGTCAATATGTTTTATGAGAAAAATATTAAAAAGGGAAACTTATATTATCAAGTATTACGTTCGTGTTCATGAAAACAGTATGCAGTGAAAATTAAGATATAATATACTGATATTTCAGTTACTATGCATTATGTGCATTGTCTAATATGTGAATTGAATGCGAATGCAGGTCCTGCTTATAAAAACACTTATATCATGTGCAAGCAGATTGTTACCATTGTTGGGGGAAGGAGTTGATAACCTTATTTTTGAAATTCCCTAGCTTCAGAATGCATCATTCTGCAGACAATACTGTGAAATACTTTTTTATAGCAGTAATTTTTTAAAAATTATTTTTATGGTACAAATTAGTGATTTGCTTTTGGCAATAGATTTTCCTTTATTTTCCCTTTTTTTAATTCTAAAATATCAATTGGATTTATTTCAATGAGTAGGTGTCTGCAGTCTTCATTTTTAAAATGGCATCATTTGTATGTAAACTGTAATATTACTCCTTAGTGGTATTTGAAAGCAAAGTAGAAGGCTAACAGGTAATAAATAGGTGGTAACCTGAAATACTGTAATTAATTTCTACTAGCATTGTTGCTGAAAGAAGTAACCATTTACAAAATCAAATGACAATGGGTGACACAAAAAGGATTTTTACAAGATTTTTTTGTCTCTTGTAGCTTGTTCAAATCATCATAAACACAACACACCTGGAACAAGCCTGCAAATACCTTGAGGATTTTATATCTAACATTACAAATATTTCCCAAGTGACTGTTCACACTGCAAGACTTTATGGACTTTCTACATTTAAGGTATGGTATATGTCATCTGTTATATGACTATGTCTGAAAAGTTACATTAAAATCACTATAAATGAGGCATTTTAAAACAAAAGAGGGTGAGGGCAAAGCTGCATGCTTTCTCATTTTTGACTCTAAAACAATTTTGAACTGTTAAGAATTCAATTGTAACACTGAGCAGATAAACACTGATTTTTATGTTATTGGTATGATCAGAAATATGTCAATAGATGAGAAGCATCAATATTCTCTTTCAGATGCATCTTTCATTAAGTTACGAAATGACATGCTAAGCTTAACTGCACCAGAAGCTTTCAATAGATTAAGCTCCAGTTTGTCTGAACATCTCCCCTTTCTGAATGGAATCAAGCAAAACAGCTAGTTTAATCTAAAATGTTTGTATTATTTATTTGTTTTTATTCTACAATAGAAATATTTTGTGGTATATTTTCAAATTGTGTAATTTAGTAATATAAAAGCAGTATTAAGAATGTGCTACAAAGCATAAATTCTTCAATTATCTTTTTAGAATTCATATTTTATTTACATGTCCTTTATATACACAATAATACTTGTTAAAATGATCACTGGGAACTTGACTGTTTCTAATGTATGGCAAATCCTTATCTGCACAAGCTGTATTTTCCCTGACAATGTTTCAGAAATTGCAGAAGTACTTAAGCTTATATCTCAAAAAACTGAAGTAAATCATAGGTGATGCATACTCAGTATAGACAATTGTAATTTCAACAGTTAGCATGGCAACATTTGTGAGTAGAGTATAAAATAATCCTAAAATAAAAAAATGTAGTTTTCTTTCTATATATGGCTCCTCATCTCATTAGTGGGTGAAGGTCTCCTAGTTGTTCTTGCATTTGTGTATACAAAAATTCTGAAGGATTTTGAAAAGAGGAAACAAAAGCAAAAATACCAAGTGACTTGCATAGTCACATCTGATGTCCTTGGCAGAGCAAAAATTATACCCTCATCTGTGAAGTCCCTCTCTACAATATTACTCAAAAGGCCTTAGTCCTTTTTCAGTTGTACAGCAGACACGTGGTGTTAATGAGAAACCTGCACATAAAAATGAAATTGCTGAAGACAACTTATATACATAATGTCAGGTAACTGAAGATGACTGAGATTTATCCCTAAGATAAATTAGTCAAAATTCTGATCCTTGCTCAGGCTGTTTTATGTCAGAATGACCCTAGTGAGCTCTAAAACAAGATCCCAACAGCTGGACTAGCTATGCTGAGTGCAAAGATGGTTTGGTCTCAGGCCACTGAATGGCCCTACACCAGAAACCCTCCTGCGCTGTTGCACTGGGGACAGGTGTAGAGATGCTTCGAGATCCTTCATGCTCTGGTAGTGGTTAAGTGCCAGGTACTTCTTTCAAGCACCAGATGGTTGTGTACATCGAAGAACCAAGTTTTGGTATTTATATACATAAAACAAGGCAGAAATTATTTCATTGACCGAATCTGGCTCAGTAGCTTTTTTGGTTTAGAATAGAAGTAAATGTATGTGCTTGGGGGTTGGTTTGGGGTTTTCTTTCTGTGGTGGGTTGACCCTGGCTGGACTCCAGGTGCCCACCAAAGCCGCTCTGTCACTCCCCTCCTCAGCTGGACAGGGGAGAGAAAATATAACAAAAGGCTCATAGGTTGAGATAAGGACAGGGAGAGATCACTCACCAATTACTGTCACAGGCAAAACAGACTCAACTTGGGGAAAATTAATTTATTACCAATCAAATCAGAGAAGGGTAATGAGAAATAAAACCAAGTCATAAACTGCCTTCCCCCCACCCCTCCCTTCTTCCCGGGCTTAACTTCACTCCGGATTTTCTCTACCTCCTCCCTGCCAGCGGCGCAGGGGGACAGGGAATGGGGGTTGCGGTCAGTTCATCACGTGTAGTTTCTGCTGCTCCTTCCTCTTCAGGGGAAGGACTCCTCACACTCTTCCCCTGCTCCAGCGTGGGGTCCCTCCCATGCGAGACAGTCCTCCACGAACTTCTCCAACATGAGTCCTTCCCGCGGGCTGCAGTTCTTCACGACCTGCTCCAGTGTGGGTCCCTTTCACGGGGTGCAGTCCTTCAGGAACAGACTGCTCCAGCATGGGTCCCCCGTGGGGCCACAAGTCCTGCCAGCAAACCTGCTCCAGCGTGGGCTTCTCTCTCCACGGGTCCACAGGTCCTGCCAGGAGCCTGCTCCAGCGTGGGCTTCCCACAGGGTCACAGCCTCCTTTGGGCATCCACCTGCTCCGACATGGGGTCCTCCATGGGCTGCAGGTGCATATCTGCGCCACCATGGACCTCCATGGGCTGCAGGGTCACAGCCTGCCTCACCATGGTCTTCACCAGGGACTGCAGGGGAATATCTGCTCCGGCACCTGGAGCATCTTCTCCCCCTCCTTCCTCACTGACCTTGGTGTCTGCAGAGTTGTTCCTCTCACATATTCGCACTCCTCTCTCCAGTTGCAATTGCGCAGGTTTTTTTTGTTCCCCCTTCTTAAATATGTTATCCCAGAGGCACTACCACCGTCGCTGATGGGCTCGGCCTTGGCCAGCAGCGGGTCCATCTTGGAGCCGGCTGGCATTGGCTCTGTCGGACATAGGGAAAGCTTCTAGGAGCTTCTCACAGAAGGCACCCCTGTAGCCCCCCCACTACCAAAACCTTGCCACACAAACCCAATACACTCTCTGAAGAAAACATTCTCACAGAAGAATAATTTTGTATAGGTTACCTTGTGCTGTTAATTCAGCCAGTGCACTGCCGCCTTAGTCATTTGGGGCTTCTATAGGGAAATTTTTGAAAGAGAAACAAAACAAAACAAAGAGCCATCAGGGATTCCAAAGCAGCTGCAACTTGAACTTTAGGTATTTGGGTTTTTTTCAGTGTACACTGAAACAAAGGAGGGTGATTTCTTGTATTTATGGGATAAAGAGGACTAATCCTATTGAGAGTAGTTCTGTTTTCTGTACTTCATTTTTTTCTCTTGATGCAATATGGAGCCTATCCTATTATAATATCCCCTCTGGCATAGATGTTAAAAGGTGGGTGAGGTGGAATAAGACATCATCATTGCAAGACACTTCATATTTCCAGTTGATTGCCAACAATTTTCCCATTAACTGTCATTTGTTTTGCTAAGGATTTGGTGAATAAGGCAAGACAAAAGGGTTCTGGCCTAGCAACTGTAGTTAGGTTACCATTGCCCTACCGGTAGTTTTACTAATTTTGCCCTGTCCTTAAGGTCTAGGCTGCCTAGTTGGCTTGTTTTGTACTGATAGAGCATGTGTGTCTTTGAATTTGCATATCTATAGATATTTTCATGTAAGGTCAATCCATAAGCTTTTTAACATTCAAACAAAACACTTAATGCAGCCGTAGTCTTTGATTTCATTAAGAGGTAAGATGTTCTTTATCCTTCAATTTAATTTAATGAATGCAGCTGAAAGTTTGCATTATATTTTGTGCTGATTGCTTATGCTGTAAGTTATGTTTAACTATCCTATAAACTATCTAAGTTCTGTTGGAGGGAATCACAGAATATTATGTCTGTGTTTAGTGGGCTTAGTATCTATGCACTTTGGAAAAATACAGGATGTACGCTGACAAACACGTAAGAACTTTTTTTACGGTTTCTCTCCTGTCTCTTTCCCTGGAGAACTTGTTAGCACAACGTTCTCCACTTATAGTAGAAAATTCTTTTCTCGTTAATCCCTCTTTTTTTTTTCCACTTACTATTTTAATGAAAAACTGCTTGCAGTTCCCCAGCTGGGCCCTCACAGAGTTTGGTATGTTCTATTGTTATTAAATTCATCTCCTGGTGGCAAATCATGTCACCTCCATTCTTTCTGAGTGGTCAAAAAGCTCCTTTTATTAGCAGCACTGATCACATTTACATTCCATGAGATGATCTTATAAGTACATCTACACTGTATTTTTTAATAGAAGCCTTCAGACCTATTTCGTGGATACTATTTTAGAGAGCTATTTTTCTCATTTTATTTTTGTATGTAAGATCTCATTTTAAGATGTCCTTCAAACTCTCCAAGCATTGTTTCACATGGGTGGAAATTTAAAAAAAAACCACCAAAACTTGTTTCATTTTATCATATTAAAAAATTGTGTTGCTTTCAGTATTTATAGCCACGTTTTCTAGCTTTGGATGACCATTGTTTTCCTTTGTTTACATCATCAGTCGCACTAAGCAAAAATAGATGTATTTGCAGATCTAGTTGATAGAAGTTTTTGAGCGCAGGGTCTCAGCATTAAGCTGAGTAATGGCTGTTGGAGAGCCAGATACACAGCATCAAATCCTGTGCAGGGCTTCAGGACATCCTCTGAGAGAAAAGCCATTTAACAAAATCACGTCATTTGCCCTTTTCACTTTATAATGGGGGAAAATTTGGTGAGCTTTCAAAGGTTTTGATGCAATTCTGTCACCACATTAAAAGAAGAGATGGAGTGAATTCATCTGCCTCTAGGAGTCATCTCAAATCTAAATACTGCTAACTCACTCTTTCTCGACTTGTGCATGGGATTCACAGTGCTGCTTCTCAGAAGTAACTTCTGGGCTTGAAATCCAATTGCTCAGCTGTTCACAGTTTTCTCAGGGAACAGAGCAACACTCCTTGCTGCTCCAATTGTAAACCAATAACCAAAGCAAAATAAAAGGTAGCCAAAAACAGGCTTCCAAAACAAAAACTGAAGGACTAGTCTTGCCATTGCCAGTAAATCATCTTAACTGGTAAAGATGATACAACCACTCCATAAATGACTTAGTTTTTAAACAAAAAAACCCCAAACCCAAACAAACAAGAAATCCAAGCAATTGCACTAAATCTAAGCAGATACATTTGCAAGTCCCATCATTATAGATTGTTGAAACTGAGGTCTCATTGTTAATTAGAAACTTTAAATATAGACTTGACTTTAATTGGAGCTTTTGTAGTCATAGCCATCTACAAAACTGTGAATGTCGGCATATTACTTTATTTGACATGTTAATGGGTTGCCAGATTCTTTTGTGTTGGATTGGGAGGCTTTTACAAGTTGGTTTGGCAGTAAAAATGCTATTTTTAGGGAATTGTACTTTGATATTTATACATGGCAGGATCACATGCTTTATTCCTTCCTCCTGAAGTGCCTCACAGCTTGGGGCCTGACTGAAAACTGAATTTGGCACACTCAGGGTGATGCCACTTTTAAGCTCAGATCATTTTGATTTTTTTTTCTTTTTGCTTTTTGCCTTTCTTATTTACACCTTTCTGAAGTGCTATGCTTTTGGACTGCTTTGTCCCAGAGGAAATTAGTGATGGGAATTTCATCCACTTTTGTGTTGCTCCAGTATATCCAGCCTCTAAAAACCTTCAGCGACTGACCAGTTCACTTTAAATCAAATGTCTGTCTTGAATTATTTCTCAAGATCAGTGAAGAAAGTTTCATGCTGAGCCCAAATTAGAACACAGAATTCACTGAGTATCTCTAAACTCCAGGCTGGCAAAAGCATGCCTTTACAGCAAGATACACCTTATCAAGCATCTGTAACATAGATCCCATTACATCTATCAGGATGTCCCCTAAACAAATAAGGCAGATAGACAGCATCGTAAACTCACTTCACAGTAAATGCTAGACTTTACCTCTGTACTGTTCAAAAAAGTAGAATCTGGGTGGTGGCAGAACAAAAAGTAGGGGTGGGAGAAAGTAGGGGAGTGCTCTGAATCACGGTATGTGATGATCAGGATATTTAAAGGAGGATAAAAAATGATGAGTATTCTTCAGATGTGCAGCTTTAAGACATTAATTACATAAAAATCATGATTGCTGGACCTCTAGCCGTAACAGATAAAATTAGGTTCTTTTATTATTTTCTTTGTAAAAGAGGCCAAATAAACTTTGTGTCGGGGTTGATAAATTTGTAAGGCTGAATTAAAGGTGATTGTTGTGAAGAGAGTAAAGCAATTGCTTTGTTTCCAAATTCAAATTAATTTAATTTGTCTCTGAGAACTTGGATTATTCTGTAGGCATATTCTGTTATAAACACTCTTACAGTATACGTTATGGGAATATTTTAAAAACCACAGCCTCAGACTTATTGTAAGACAGAATTTAAAATATTGCTTTAAGTAAAATATTTTTTGAATCTAAGAAAAACACAAGACTTCCATTTTGGTGATGAATATAATTTTATCTGCATTTTAATAATATTTTAGAATTCTGACAATTGCACATGATTTTTTTTCAGGATGCAAGGCATGCTGCAGAAGGAGAAATATACACAAAACTTAACCAAAAAATAGATGAATTTATTCAGATTGCTGATTATGATTGGACAATGTCTGAATCGGATGGAAGAGCCAGTGGATACTTAATGGACCTTATTAACTTTTTAAGAAGCACATTTCAAGTTTTTACTCATTTACCTGTAAGTGTTCAAAATTAAGTTTAATTTCAAACTATTGGAGCATTATTTTATTTTATATTATTGAAGATAGATGTTATATTTGAATTGTGCACATCCTGGGAGACATATTTTTAATTTTTTTTCAGTACAGATGTATTTTCAGATGTGTTTCAGTATGTTGATGATGCTTACCCATGGTAATACTTAGAAAATACTTTCAAATACTTTAGTAATATTGTTAACAACAACTAATTTACAAATAGTGTAAGAACTCCTGCAGTTTTCTAGAGCATCAGATGACCTTTTTCGTTAACCATATTGGTTCTGTGTACACATGCATTAATTCAACCAATGCGGAATCGGTGCAAATCCTGCATTTGTGCATAAGATCATGGAGGTCTTGGATTCTCCCAGGTTGTTTTTAGCTAAATAGTTTTGATCGTAAAAAGTCATTTGATTTTAGTTAACTGAGCTTCATTGAAATGAATCCTTGTTCATATTCAAATATATACTGTGTTACTTTGTTCCAGGTGAAAGGGTACTGTTCACCTGTTTTATGTGCTAATTGTTACATTCCATTGTCTGATTTCCTCTTGCTTTAAGACAAAAAAGACTATTTCTAGTTTGATTTATCATCATAATAGTTTATAGCTTTAAAGGTCTAGAGTAGCTTCAATAAGTCTTCCAAGCTACATCTGCTTTTCATCAGCTTGTCCTTGGTTGCTACTGTCTGAGTGCTTTACACACATGCAATGCCTATAAAGAATAAATCCTCAATGCATAGAATGTTTTGAGGCTCTAGACTGGAAGTAAAAGATAATTTCTGTATGTGCACAGCAAGGTGTTGAAGTTGCTGGCATAGTGGGCTTATCTGGTCTTCCAAATCGCATGTGAAGAGGCTGTGATTCTTCAGTCTCCTTTTTTTTTTTACTGACTCAAAGACATAACCCACTCAAAATGTATCACGCAATATTGATGTGACTGTGACGTACGAGGCATGTGCTTCTGTGCCAAATCAGTTGAGCGTTTTCTGATAAAGAATAGCAAGTTTGTTAGATAGTTACATTCATTGTAACTTAACATACAAAGCAGTGTGAACAAATGGCACTGCTCCTCAATGGTCATATGCATACAGCAGTTAAGGGATGTGCAAGTCTTAGAGAAGGATGTACAGAAGTCTGTCATGAATGTATGTTGTGATATAGCTGTTTGGAAATGAGCCACAGACAGAATGAAGTAATGTGTTAAGAGGAATGGAAAGAAGCAGCTGTGGCATTAGCACTTGGAGAGTGTGAAAGGAGTAGAAATATGTGCCTGGGGGCACAAGTCAACCTTTGGAGAAAGCTGGTTCCTATGAAGAGGTTATCTGGTAATTTCAAACTCTGGTCAGGTAACAGGCAGGATGTAGAACTATATGGATGACTAGTCTGGTCTGGCAAGAGGGTTCCTGTAATTTTTGACTTATCCTGTGTATCGCTCCCTATTCTGGCTTGGCCAGTTGTAGAAACATACAGTCCTATGAATGTTGCTGTGCACAAGCTGCGGAGGTTATATGAAAATGTATATACAGTTTCATTATGGTGATTCTGGTTAGATTTATAATAGTAAGTTATTTTCATTAAGAGAAAATTTATGGTAAAAGCATTTTCAAAGATAAGCCCAGAACTAGGTTCCATAACTCATTAAAATAGTAAGTGCTTTGGACTACTAAACTAAGCTAGATTCTCATATGCCATAGTTAAGATTTGGAATAGTTTTAGTATTCATTTTCATTAATGGATTATTCCATTGATGTCACAGTGTCACTTCCATAATAATTTTTGTATGGCTGGCAGAAACATTCCACTGCTCAGAATAGTTTCTCAGAACCTTTTCTGTAATTAGAAATCAAAGAACAAAAGTCCTAACCACTGGCCATAATTCTAGTAAGGAAAAGAGCAAGACAAGTAGAGGTATCTCTTCTCTTCCTACCTTAGCGTATCTGATCATGTTAGAGGGCATTGTGCTAGGGCTAGGGGCACTAGTTGGCCACACTAGTTCTCCGTAGTCTCGTTCAAGGGTCACTGACTTTCTCTCTGATATAGTTTCAAACTCTAGTCTTCCCGTAGAAGTGTTATGATATGTTCTTTAACAATTTTTTGTTGCAGTCGTTGAGTTCCTGTCGTTAGTCTTGTTTATTTTATCTGTATGTGTAAGCTGTGTAAATGCACAGGATGTGTCTCCTGTTGTGCTCCTATGTGAGGCTATACTGAATTATTTCTGTACCAATGCAGACATAACTTTTT
>WAAD01036815.1:84839-99792 GCA_013389945.1 Fregata magnificens | reverse complement strand
GCCTTGTTGAACTTCATGAGGTTCACACTGGCCCACCTCTCAAGCCTGTCAAGATCTCTCTGGATGGCATCCTTTCCCTCTAGAGTATCAACCACAGCACTCATCTTGGTGTCATCTGCAAGTTTGCTGGGGGTGCACTCAATCTCACTGTCTATGTCATTAATAAAGATATTGAACAGTACTGCTCCTAATACAGAGCCCTGAGGGACACCATTTGTTACAGAGCTCCATTTCAACACTGAGATGTTGACTGCAACTCTTTGGATGTGGCCATCCAGCCAATTCCTTATCCATCAAACAATCCATCCATCAAACCCATATCTCTCCAATTTAATGACAAGGATATTGTGTGGGACCATGTCAAATGCCTTACAGAAGTCCAGATAGATCCAGACATCAAGTGCTCTTCCCTTATCCACCAACACAGTCACTCCATCATGGAAGGCCACCAGATTAGTCAGACATGATTTGCCATTTGTGAAGGCATGTTGGTTGTCTCTAATCACCTGCCTGTCATCCATATGCCTTGACATATCTTCCAGGAGGACCTGTTCCATGATTTTACTGGGCATAGAGGTGAGGCTGACTGGTTGATAGTCCCCTCCTTTAACCCTGTTAAAAATGGGTGTGATGATTCCCTTTTCTCCACTCACTGAGGACTTTGCCTGACTCCCATGACTTTTCAAATATGATGGAAAGTGGCTTAACGACTACATCTGTCAATTCCCTCAGGACCCTGGGATGCATCTCATCTGAACTTGCGTATGGTCAGGTTCCTCATATGGTCTCAAAGTTGATCTTCTCTTCATTCCCCTGGTCCCTGCCTTGAGATTCAGGGACTCAAGACACGTGGGAAGAGCAATTGCCAGTGAAAACTCACGCAAGAAATTGTTGAGTACCTCAGCCTTCTCCATGTCAGTTGTCACCAGATCGCCTATTGCAGTAAATATGTAGAAAACGTACCCCTCAGGAGGGATACATTTTCCTTATTCTTCCTTTTCTGACCAAGGTACCTGTAGAAGCCCTTACTATTCTTCACATCGCTGGCCAAACTCAGCTCCAGCTGCAACAGCTTCCCTGATCCCATCCTTATGCTCCCAGGCAGTATCCCTATATTCTTCCCAAAATGTGTGTCCCTGCTTCCATTGCCTATGCATTTTTGTCTTGTGTTTGGTAAGACAGTAATAGAATAGAATAGAACATTTCTGTTGGAAGGGACCTACAATGATCATCTAGTCCAACTGCCTGACCAGTTCAGGACTGACGAAGTTAAAACATATTTCAATTTGACCAGGAGGTCCTTACTCAGCCACTTACTCAAACTATCTCTGTGTAGCTCAACTCTTCTCAAAAGCTACCAGTTATTTGGGGAATAAGTAAGAACTGGGCAGTTTTGAAATCTTTCCCTATGAACGGCCTTTGAGCACCTCTGATAATTCTGAAAATAATGTTTACCTTCAGCTTATTTTAGTGTCAGAGAAAACTATTTATTCCTGAAAGAGATAATCAGGAGTAAGGATTCTGAACACTCCTTGGTATGAATAATAAGAGTAGGCAACACATGGGAGAAAATAGCTTATCTTTCCCAAGTCCCATCAACCAATCAACTGGAAACAACAGCTTTCTGGAAACAAAACAAAAGACCGCACAACCATCTTTAGAGTTACTAAGTGCCAGTCAAAAGTGGAGTGGCTTGTACCACAGTGTAAAGCTGTCAGCTGTTTTGAAACACAAAAATGTGTCTTTGAAATTATAGTGACAACATAAGTGCTCATGTAAGTCAAGCTTCCAGGCCATTTAACTTGATTCTTACCCATTTGGGTCCAGCCTGCAGTAATTTTCCTGTTAAAACTCCAGCTGCTACCAAAAGGCATAGTTGTTATGCATTTAAAAACCAGTTCAAATAACAAATAATACTGAGATGGTAGCATAATACTGATCAGAAAGGGGACTCTAATCTTGACTATTTTCATATTATTCAATGACAACACAATGAGCTTTTGCTTTCTAATGAAACCCAGTTATTAGTTTTTTCTGGTGTCTCTCATTTGCCCAGGTCGCCTGGGATTAAAGAGTTTCCTGAAGTATTGTATGTAGGAAATAAAATTTTACCCAAGTACCCTAACTGAAAATAGCTTTGTCATGGTTTAACCCCAGCTGGCAACAAAGCACCACATAGCCACTTGCTCATTCCGCCCTGGGGGGATGGGGGAGAGAAATGGAAGTTCAATAAGGCCAAGTGCAAGGTCCGGCACCTGGGTCAGGGCAATCACCAGTATCTGTACAGACTGAGTGATGAATGGATTGAGAGCAGCCCTGTGGAGAAGGACGTGGGGATATTGGTAGACGAAATATTGTATACGAACTGGCAATGTGCGCTTGCAGCTGAAAAAGCCAACCGTATGCTGGGCTGCATAAAAGGAAGCATGGCCATCAGGCTGAGGGAGGTGTATCATGGCTTAACACCAGCTGGCAATTAAGCACCACACAGCCGCTCACTCACTTCCCCCTGGTGGGATAGGGGAGACAATTGGAAGGGTAAAAGAAGTGAGAAAACTTGTGGGGTGAGGTAAAAACAGTTTAATAGGTAAAGCAAAAGCTGTGCACGCAAGCAAAGCAAAATAAGGAATTCATTCACTACTCCCCATTGGCAGGCAGGTGTTCAGCCATCTCTAGGAAAGCAGGGCTCCATCACGCATATCGGTTCCTTGGGAAGACAAACGCCATCACTCCGAATGTCCCCCCCTTCCTTCTTCTTGCCCCAGCTTTATATACCGAGCATGACGTCAGATGGTATGGAATATCCCTTTGGTCAGTTGCGGTCAGCTGTCCCAGCAGTGTCCCCTCCCAGCTTCTTGTGCACCCCCAGCCTACTTGCTGGTGGGGTGGTGAGAGAAGCAGAAAAGCCCTTGACTCTGTGTAAGCACTGCTCAGCAGTAACGAAAACATGTCTGTGTTATCAACACTGTTTTCAGCACAAATCCAAACGTAGCCCCATACTAGCTACTACGAAGGAAATTAACTCTATCCCAGCCAAAACCAGCACAGAGGTGATTCTCCCCCTCTACTCCACTGTCGTGAGACCCTACCTGGAGTATCGCATCCAGCTCTGAGGCCCTCAGCATAAGAAAGACACGGACCTGTTAGAGCAGGTCCAGAGGAGGACCATGAAAATTATCAGAGGGCTGGAACATATACCCTGTGAAGAAAGGTTGAGGGAGTTGGGGTTGTTCAGCCTGGAGAAGAAAAGTCTTGGGAAGATCTTATTGTGGCCCTTCATTACTTAGAGGGGGCTTATAAGAAAGATGAAGAGAGACTTTTTACCAGGGTCTGTAGGGATAGGACAAGGGGTAATACTTTTATACTTAAAGAGGGTAGATTTAGATTGGATATAAGGAAGGAATTCTTTATGATGCAGATGGTGAGACAATGGAACAGGTTGCCCAGAGGAGCAATTGATGGGACCCATCCCTGGAAGTGTTCAAGGTCAGGTTGGGTGGGTCTTTCAGCAACCTGATCTAGTGGAAGATGTCCTTGCCTGTGGCAGGGGGTTTGGTCCAGACGATCTTTAAAGGTCCCTTCCGACCCAAACCATTCTATGAGTCTATGATTCTATGATCATTTTTCATAAAAAAACCCACAGTGACTATTTCTGCAGGTTTGTAGGCTTTCTTAAGCAAATTTTTATTCCCTTCTCTCACAGTCTTTTCTCGGTTTAGTTCTGTGTACATATCCAAAAGATGGGTGAAATGCTGGTCTACTTAAATCAACATTACAATATCCAGTAAATTCCTTATGCCAGCATTTCACTCACAGTTCCCATTTTTGGAAAGCCACCCTACCTTTAATCAAAGCTATTTCCTGCATTATGAAAGCTCCATTAACCTGGTAACAAGGAACTAGCTTTGAGATAAAACTGAAACACTGAGACTATTTGTAAATATATTTAACAAATATGGTTCAAGTTTCTTAAATTGAACTACCATCAAAATTATTAATGTTGCAACATGAGCATAAAGACAGTCAGATCTCCATAAAGTCAGAGATCTGCAGCATTTAGTCCTGGAAGAACAAAAAACTTGTCTAATGATCTTATTATATGTCACTGATCCTGAATTTCACTTATGTTACAGTCAAACACAAAAATAACTGTGAACCAGAATGATATCCCACAAATCTTGATCTGAGGAGTAGTGAGACTAAGAGCCATCGCTTTCTTTATGATCATGTTTCAATCGTTAATTGTTCTTTCTGTTAATAGCATTTTTCACCTTATTTCCTAATTTAATTTGCCAAACTTCAGTTTTCTGCTTTTGGTTATTGCTAAACCTTCCTGTTTAAGTATACAGTATTTCCTTCCCATGATGGCTTATATACATTGTAGTTGGGTCACCTCACCTTTTGGTCTTCACTTGGTTTCCTTTGGATTAACTACAAAGATTAAATACATTTCATTTCTTGCTGTGCAGATTTTTTTCTAGCTCTTAAATTATTTTAGGGTTTCTTTTCCACATTTCATTCTAGGTTGCTATGTCCGTTTAAAAAGAGGATAACAAAATTGAATAAAACATTCCAGCATTGGTATCACCATTATCTTTATCTAAGTTTGCCAGGTTTACATGTCAAAAGCTCTCATTCTCTTTTCTGGATCTATCAGTGCACTCCAACTTTCTAACTGTGAGTTGTCCACTCTGACTCCTTAATAAATTTTCTGAAGTTCCACTTCTTCTTTCAAAATTATACAGCTATTGTCTAAATTTCTGTGCACGTGTATATACATGCATGTGTGCCTTGGGACATTTGTGAGGTGAGATATTAATGTCAACTTTGCTTTTGGCTGAAAATGCATTTTATTTGAAAATGTGCCCCATCAAGCAGCCATAATGCATTCTGTAATTGCCTTTTACTTGTTGGCTACCACTTTAGTAGCTGGAGTCAGTTAATGTCTCCCCATTTATTCCAATTGTTATTAAAGCAGTGCCCTGAAATTAAATTTGATAAGCTACTCCTGCTTCCTTCTTCCAAAGTCATGATGCAGTGTGTGCAAAAGCTCCTATTTTTTGTTTCAATTGTTCTCTTCAGAATTCTCAACAGAACTTTGTCTACCTTTACAGATGACACAGATATGAGTTATAGTTTAAGCCCATCACCAGCTGTTTTGTTTAAGGTTTATCACGCTCTTAACATTGATATGTTTGTGAGAATGCAAAGAGTTTGAAAGGATTCAAAAAGGTGGAAGTGCTGCAGGCTTTCTGCCTTGTTTTTCTGTGCTGCATTTGTGCTTGTGTGTTGGTATCCTAGGAAACCAGTGAAGGTGGAATTTGTGAGCTGAGAGCTCACAGTTATATTAAACATTAAAAAGATTTCAGTTTTGAAAAGTTTGTTAGGAAATTAGAAAACTAAAAGCCTACAGAGGGTGGAAGCAAGGACAGGTAGCCTGGGAGGAATACAGAGTAATTGTCCAAGCAGCCAGGGATCAGGTTAGGAAAGTCAAAGCCCTGATAGAATTAAATCAGGCCAGGGACATCAAGGGCAACAAGAAAAGCTTCTATAGGTACGTCGGTGATAAAAGGAAGACTAGGGAAAATGTGAGCCCTCTCCGGAAGGAAACAGGAGACCTGGTTACCAGGGATATGGAGAAGGCTGAGGTACTCAACAACTTTTTTGCCTCAGTCTTCACTGGCAAGTGCTCAAGCCACACCGCCCAAGTTGCAGAAGGCAAAGGCAGGGACTGGGAGAATGAAAAACCACCCACTGTAGGAGAAGATCAAGTTCAAAACCATCTAAGGAACCTGAAGGTGCGTAAGTCCATGGCACCTGATGAGATGCATCTACGGGTCCTGAGGGAACTGGCAGATGAAGTTGCTAAGCCACTATCCTTCATATTTGAGAAGTCATGACAGTCCAGCGAAGTTCCCATTGACTGGAAAAGGGGAAACATAACCCCCATTTTTAAAAAGGGAAAAAAGGAAGACCTGGGGAACTACAGGCCAGTGAGCCTCACCTCTGTGCCTGGCAAGATCATGGAGCAGATCCTCCTGGAAACTATGCTAAGGCACATGGAAAATAAGGAGGTGATTGGTGATAGCCAACATGGCTTCACTAAGGGAAAATTGTGCCTGACAAATCTGGTGGCCTTCTACAATGGGGTTACAACATTGGTGGATAAGGGAAGAGTAACTGATGTCATCTACCTGGACTTGTGCAAAGCATTTGACACTGTCCCATATGACATCCTTGTCTCTAAATTGGAGAGACATGGATTTGATGGATGGAACACTTGGTGGATAAGGAATTGGCTGGATGGTCACACTCAAAGAGTTCTGGTCAATGGCTCAATGTCCAAGTGGAGACCAGTGACAAGTGGTGTTCCTCAGGGGTCGGTATTGGGACCGGCGCTGTTTAACATCTTTGTCAGCCACGTGGACAGTGGGGTTGAGTGCACCCTCAGCAAGTTTGCTGACAACACCAAGCTGTGTGGTGCAGTCGACATGATGGAGGGAAGGGATGCCATCCAGAGGGACCTTGACAGGTGTGAGAGGTGGGCCTGTGCAAACCTCATGAAGTTCAACAAGGCCAAGTGCAAGGTCCTGCAAATGGGTTGGGGCAATCCCAAGCACAAATACAGGCTGGGCGGAGAATGGATTGAGAGCAGCCCTGAGAAGGTCTTGGTTGATGAGAAGCTCAACATGACCCAGCAATGTGTGCTTGCAGCCCAGAAAGCCAACTGTATCCTTGGCTGCATCAAGAGTGGCCAGCAGGTCAAGAGAGGTGATTCTGCCCCTCTACTCCACTCTCGTGAGACCCCACCTGGAGTACTGCATTCAGCTCTGCGGCCCCCAACATAAGAAGGACATGGACCTGCTGGAGTGAGTCCAAAGGAGGGCCACGAAGATGATCAGAGGGCTGGAGCACCTATCCTATGAAGACAGGTTGAGAGAGTTGGGGTTGTTCAGCCTGGAGAAGAGAGGGCTCTGGGGACACCTTATAGCAGCCTTCCAGTACCTGAAGAGGGCCTACAAGAAAGCCGGAGAGGGACTTTTTATAAGGGCATGTAGTGATAGGACCAGGGCTAATGGCTTTAAACTGAAAGAGGGTAGATTTAGATTAGATATAAGAAAGAAATTCTTCACTATGAGGGTGGTGAGGCACTGGAACAGGTTGCCCAGAGAAGTTGTGGATGTCCCCTCCCTGGAAGTGTTCAAGGCCAGATTGGATGGGGCGTTGAGCAGCCTGGTCTAGTGGAAGGTGTCCTGTCCATGTCAGGGGGGTTGGAACTAGATGATCTTTAAGGTCCTTTCCAACCCAAACCATTCTATGATTCTATGAAATTAGGTAATGCCAGTTTCATTTTGTATGAAAAAATATAATCCTGATTGCTGTGCAGAAAGATTACTTAAGCAAGTGAGCCAAAGTACTGGAAAATATACAATAAATAAACTGACAACTTTGTCAAAACATCTGGAATAAGGTTCATTTAAAAATCCAGGGTATGATTCTCATCTCTGTTCGTTACTTCAGTACCATGCCAGTGCAATGCGAGTGCCTAAGTGTAAAGGAGTATATTTCTGATGCTATCAGTCATCAAACTACAGTACTTATTAAACAGAAATACGGTAAGAGATTCTAAAACCAGGAGACTTAACATTAAAATCAGAAATCAAGATTAAATTACTTTGTTCTTCACACACGGAGCGATAAATATATGCAGTGAATTATTGAAGAAGTCAATGAAAGCAGAATGTAAATAAACTTACGTTAAACCTAGATTTATTCATGGAAAATCAGTAGATGAAAGTGTAGAATGGAAAAAGAGGATAGTGACATTAAAACAAAATTTAAAGAGTAAAAGTTGGTTTAGAGTTTGTTAAATTCTTGTGACAGCTATAGCATACATTGTTCTGAAAACAGATAAAAGTGAACAAAAAGGCAAAATTCAATATGCAGGTACTCTGTTTGCATGGGCAGATAAGCGTGCAATTAATTGACAGCTACTCATGATTAAGCTGCTGAGAAATCCATAAACAGTGGGCTTCTTGGGAAAGCATGTGACTAGCAACTACGTTGTCCACAAAATACTGGCAAGCCTAAATTGCAGCTTGCATGCTATGAAAAAAAGGCTGCTAAAAATTATAATCTGACTGTGGCTCTGGTTGCTGGAATCTGGGAATAAGTAAGAAAAGATGGACCACTGTATATTTTCCTACTTCTTAGACTCTTCCCTTAAACAGCTGCTGTAGGGAAAGTTGAAAACTGAATATGGAACACGTCCATTTTCAGAACAGTGTTCTTTTCAGGTGAATCTTCAACCGTGATCAAATGATCAGTAAAGGAAAAACGTTTTTGGCACCAGTCTCACTTGCACTCTTTTGTCCCCTCACATCTGTCCAGGATTCATTTTCAGCTATGGAAACTGTAAGGGAAGGTGAACTATGAGAACACCTGCTTCATTAAGGTTATCAGATCAAGGACCTTTTCAGTTCAAAAGGAGTTGTAAGTAACAGTGAAATTGATAAACGAAACACACAGAGACACACAGCTGAGAGACCAGCGATAGAAGGAACAATGACAAAGACCAATACTCTTCAGCAACTAATTGATGGGGTCTTAAGGAACTCCAGGCATACTTTTGGAGAAGATCAGCCTGGAATTTGTAACAGATAAGAATGGGGAAACAAAATTATCATGAGCATTACAGATATTTGAGAGGAGCCTGTGGGACTGTGCAAAACTTACTAGGGAGTGTTTTGCAACTGGAGAGATTGAGAGAGTGAATTCAGGGCCTGTAACTGGAGTCAGACCAGACATGACAGGGTTGGTGCGTTGGTGCTGGCAACTAGTGTGAGACCGCAGGTACCAGGGACCATGTGCGTGGGTGTTACCAAAGGGGTGTTTGTATTTTACCCTAACCCAATGTGTGGGGGTGCACATGTTTAATTCATTACCAAAGTTCAAGCTGAACTAGCCAGCATGTAGGAGGAGAACCTTTCTCTGGGGTGGGTGAGGCACCCCAGGGTGCCTGTGAAACAAGTGTGTGTGCATCTGTTTGCTAGTGAACACAAAACTGGACCCACCATTCAGGAGGATAGTCCAGGTCTGGGCAGGGTTATCAAGCAGGCAGAGGGCCTCTGTGAGTATTTGGGGAGACCTGAGTGCGGGGTGCCTGTAAGACAGGTGTCTCAGTGCATGAGTGTTTGCTAGTGAGCACCAAGCTGGACCAGTTGGTGAGTAGCAGACTTACGGAGCAGGTAAGATGGTCCCAGGATCCAGACAGGGGTGTCAGACAGACCAGGGAATCCATGACTGTGCATGCGCTTGTGAATCCAGAGGGTGTCAAGGGTGTGCTTTCAGTCATGTGCTTCAGTCTCTACCATCTGAAGAGGAGGAAGGGGACTTGGCTGTCTGTGCTTGTGTTTTCCATGAGTGCTGGGGATGCTAGTGCCCCAGGGCAGTGCCTTGTCTGTGGTAGTTGGTGTAGCTAACTGTATCAGCGTCCTCTGCATGTGTGTCTCATATACACACTCAGCCTCACCACTGGCTGGACCTGCAAATGAAAAAGCAGCAGCCATGTCCCTCAGCCTGAGTTGGAGACCCCTGGGTCTCAGGAGGCCGCAGGCTGGGCTCCAGCAGCTGGGACAAAAGGATCCCCAGGCCCCAGAGCCTGCTGGGGTCAGAGGCTTTACAACATCCCTTAGCAGAAACAACAAGGAGAATAAAAGGAAGAACAGATAAGAGAGCAGCATTGTTATCTTTTCAAGGTTTGACGGCACTAAGTTAAAATCAACATAATTTGAGAAACCATTGTCCAAAAAGTTTCTACACTAACTGAAACTGCCAATGAGGCCTTGGATTGTTCTACAGGGTTAAGAACAGCTACATTCAGAAATTATTTACTAGTATTGACTGCAAATAGTTTTTTAGCTTTAGTAGCTAAAGAGAAGTGGATGGAAGTTTTAGGCATAGAAACCCGCCTAGCAAAGTCAGGTAGTCTATAAAAAGAGCTCAGGAAAGAAAAGGCTTGTTACTTCAGTGATTTATCTATGTTTTCAAAATGTTTTTGAAAAGGAATATTCATGTGAAATATAGATCTATAACATGGTGACTTAGTAAATAATTTACAAACTAAAAATAAAAAAATTCAGAAACTCAGAATTATAGCGTACTTTTATTGTATATGTAGTCTGCAATTAATTATTTGATATTATTTGTGAAATTTGTTGATATTAAAGAGTTTTACAAAAGGACCATGTTGCATTTTAGAATGTCATAATTATAGTTTTAGAATTTTTTATAGAGGCTTAGTCTTACTTAACTGTGGGATTTATCTGAAAGTATAATTTGGGAGGATGGATGATCTTAGTATTTGAACGCTGGGTTAGGTCTCAAGAGAGTTATTTCTTAACTTTGTCAGAGATCTGTGTGACCTTGGACAAAATCTCACAGCTTCAGTTATTTATCTGGTTAAAAAAGAAGAAAAAGAAAACGGGGGGGGGGGGAATATTTTTCTCTTGTTGTTTAGACAGTTGCCCCTGCCCCAGATTTGCAAGTCTTAGAGTTTTCAGCATTTAGCATATGAACAGTTTCACTGAAACAATTTCAAAACATTTCCATTATTTATTATACTTACCTGTATTTCTTTGGTATCATGAGCAGACTTTCATTGGACTATGTATTGTATGTGATCATATATGAAAGGTTGAGATAAACTTTGCAATTCACTTTTCTAGAAAAGCATACTCTCTCCCATTGTATGCTTCGCTCTATGCATTTACACAAAAAGGCTGGAAGTACAGTACTGCCTGAGGCCTTGCAAACCATATGTCAAGGGTAACAGAGTCATAAAACAAGTTTCTGACTTGCCAAGGACTGCTTACAAGAAACGGTCTGCTGTTGTACTCTTTTGTCTTTGTACATGCAACATTCATTGAATTGCAAGGAGAAAGAAATTACTGTTTGCACTGCATTTGCAGTCAGTATTGGTATAGATGGCATTTTTTTCACACATGTAATTATTTTTATGTTTTATATATCTAGCATATTTTATGTTCAGTGCAGTTCAAAGTTTTCCCCAGTCTGTAAAGCAAGCAAATAGTATTATATCACTATTGCCTTCCATCTTTTATCTAATGTCAGTATTTTTTCCTTTTACATCCATCATTTTTAAATCATTTAGATTTTCCTATCAACTTAGTGGTTTTGACCTGTGTCCAGTGCTTTCCAAGGAAAATTATAAGAAATCCAGAAAATACTCTGATAGCAATAGTTCATCATACATATAGAAATATGTAACACTCAGCAGCTAGGAATAGCATCTACTAGATATCTGGATTGAGGCTGAAAGGTGAAAAAAGTTTTACCTGGGATTTTTTTCTAGCTATAACTATAAGGTATAAGGTCTTGTTATATTTTCATGTCATGCTTTTATGAATAGGACAAGTAGCAATTGTTTTCATAACAAAAAAATGTAAGGTTAATTGGTGACCTTTGTGTTGTCTTTCAAATTAAATTAACAGTTTCATTCTGAGGGGCACCAGATTTTTTCATCTTCCTTTATAAATTAACAAAAAGATTTGTTTGATGTCAGTGAGTCCATAACTGCTTCAAAGCTAAACATATATTTAAGCATTGTCTTAACTTGCAGTAAACAGGTGCATAAGCATTTTCTTGGATTAGAAACTAAACCACATGTAGCTCATAGAATGAACTGAAAATAATGATGAATATAATTATATACATGCATGCCTGTATATGTATACATATATAAGTTATACATGTACATACATATATATATCCACTTACATATATACAAATATGTATGTATTATTGAGTGTTAAGTCTGAGTGTCCAAAAGTCCTAATTACAGTTATTTTGCAAAGTATTGTACAAAGGCAAAACAAATCTACTTATTAAAATGTATATCAGAGTCTGAAGATGTATATTTTATTTCAATTTCTTTCACACCATAACAGTTAAAGGTAATTCACTTACTACTATTTCTTCCTTAAATGTAAGTTTTCACTCTGAAAAAAATGTATATAATCCTGTATTAATCCTTGGATTGTGAGCCCCACAGAGTGTAGCTGAAGTGAGAACAAGTAGAATTTGTAAAAATAGGATTTGATATGAATGAATAAAAGTAATTTCCAGGTAACTTGAATTAATTACTATATTTTAACACTCAGGTTATACTTATGTTCCTAGTATATGAAAGATATTTAACTGTTGTATGTGAATCACATCCAGAATAACAAAGCATAGGAAACTAAATAAGGCACTTCAGTAATGGCATGATTTGACTCTTGCTACAAAGAGGGATGCTGTGTCCTACTGATATAATCATGAGCACAGTATGAGTATGTCTCATTACATCAACACAATTTAACATAGTATAAAACCCCACAGAGCAGAAATAATAAGCTGGAGAGACAATGTGAAGGATGAACATTAAATACTTTTCACTTTACAAAGGCGATATTGAGGTACAACACAATTATTAGCTTCCTATCAAACGTGCAAAGTGCAGAGAGATTTACAGATAAAAATTCTACATACTCCTCTGAATATTAGTTTTGCTATTATTATTATTATTATCACTTTATTAACAAGAGGACTGAAAAGTAATTTAACATTACAGGTAGGTCACAACAGAGCTTGCCAGGTCAAATTGTAAATCATTTATAAACAGCTTGCATGAAGAACGTTTAATTAGACTGTATATGACATGAAAGGGATTAGAGAAAGTAAATATATCCAATTCTATTGTAGCTACATAAAATGTCATTCTAGGCCTATCTCTGCATTTTAAGTAAAGTCCCAAAGCTAGGTTTGATATCATATTTGGAGGCCATGCACTGTTGAATCACAGAAGATTACTAAAGGTGGTGTTTAGAGTGGAGCAGCTCCTATGCCCAAGGAAAACGACTTGGGAATATGACTTGTGTTTTAGAGCATTCTCAGGAAAGCACATTCCAGAAATGTAGAGGGTCACTGGCAAGCATAGCCGTCCTAAGTATTTTCATACATCTGACTTGCCTTGCTGTGGTGGGTGCAACTGTGCACCCACCCAGCTGCTCAGTCGCTCCCCCCACAGTGGGATGAGGGGGAGAATCAGAAGAGCAAAAGCAAGAAAACTCCTTGGTCAAGATAAAAAACAGTTTAATAAGCAAAGCAAAGCTGCATGTGCAAGCATAGCAAAATGAGAAAACCTTATACCCCTTCCCATGGGCAGGCAGACAACCAGGTACTTCCTAGAAAGCAGGACCCCAGCATACACAATGGTCACCTGGGAAGGCAAATGCCATGACCATGAACATCCTTGCTTCCTCCTCCTTTTCCTGAGCTCTTATTGCTGAGCACAATATCATATGATATGGAATATCCTTTTGGTCAGTTCAGTTCAGCTGTCCTGGCTGTGTCCCCTCCCAGCTGCTTGCATAGTCCTAGCCTACTCACTGGGGATTCAGAGTCAGAAAAAGAGAAAGCCTTGATGTTGTGCAAGCACTGCTCAGCAATAGCCAGAACACTGGTGTGTTATAACTCTGATTTACTCACAAATCCAAAAAGCAGCACCATAGGGGCTGTTATGAAAAATCTAACTCCATCCCAGCCAGACCCAGTGCACTTGCTCTTGCAATAACATAACAAAATCACTAGAGAGGGTGGTTTGGATTCTTCCTAGAAGAACATTTGCTTGCCTCAGCACTGGCTTCTACAGGAATAATGGGACTTAGCCAGTCTATGTTTGGAATACCTGAAGTCCTCATCAATTCACTGATCAGCTTGGCAGGCTGGATTTCTGAGGACTATACAAATTTTCTATAAGCTGACTTATTCAGGACGCGTGTAGGTAAAGCTAAAATGATCAAGTGAAGGTACTGACAGATATTGCCATCAGTAAAAGACATGGCTCTACTCCTCTGTTGTGCTCAACAGAAATGGTTAGTTGGCAGATGGAGTATGCTTGTTCAAGTTAAAATGTACATCTTTTTGGGGTATAACAAATGATTCTTCTGCTTCTCCTCTAGAAATCATAATTCAAATTCTATAGCCCATAGAATATGTGCCTGTGTGGGTGGGTGGGCGGGTGTATAATGTGTGGGTATACATGTTTAATGTAAATCTTCACATTGTTAGTTATGTTTGTGGGAAAGAATGGTGAAGCCAGTATTTCATCAGATATTCTACAGAAAAAAGGGAATTTCTCCAAAACGAACTGATGAAGCAGTCGTCTAGAGAATTAACATTTGCATTTGTGGAAATTAGAGTAGCATATCTCTTTCTTTTCCAAGTAATTCTATCTTTTCATTTCTTTTATGTATGCCTTCAGTTAAGCTACAATTTCATTCAGATACTATAATATAATTTTCTAATATTTAATCAAGTAAGGGAAATAATTCAGAAATTTTTTTTCTGTCTGGCTTTATCTTTGTAGCACTACAAAGCAACATCACGGATCTTAAGTTGCTTCCAAGAAAAAGAGTATTTTAACAAAGTCATGAGGTCAGGAAAAGTTGCAGGTTTGAGGATACTTGAAAACTAATCATTAATCATCATCTTTAATTTTGTCAGTTTGAGCGCAACATATAATTTATTTTAAAAGACATAAAAAATGTTAATTCTACAGCATATTATAGCTTTACTTTCTAAACACCATAATCCTTCTTCAGTTTCTGTTATGCGTAGGGGTCTCTATGGACAGAAGTACATATTAAATTTCAGTATCAAATGTCAGAGTCTTGTTTTATCTCATGGAAGTCTGGACATTTCTTTAGAGGTATTTTTCAATTTTGAAAATTTTGAAAATTTTATGTTGGACTTAATTGAAGGTGGTGTTAATTTTGCTGAAGAGATGGATGGAAAGCTAGAATTTTGATCTTTCATTCTGCTGATTCTATGTTTTGGCCCAAAGTCAAACTTGTAAACATATGTCTTTGCCGGTATTTTTACAGTAGAG
>WAAD01036815.1:61157-79188 GCA_013389945.1 Fregata magnificens | reverse complement strand
TGTGATCCCCATACACTATAGTTGCATATCAGAGATCTCTGAGGGGAAACTTTTCAATTTCCCTTTTCGTCTTACACCAAAGCTTCACAATTCCCTTTCCTTGTAAGACTGAATCCTTGAATCAGCAGATCTTGCCTTAATCTCTTATGCTTGTTTTCATGCAGAGAGGAAAAGGACTATCAAGAGGGGAAAAGGAGATGTTTTTTAAAGTTGACTAAATTGAAAATTTTGTCTTGAAGAACCTTAAGTGTTAAAAAGTAGACTTAGAGTCTGACGTGCTTAGGTAAAAAATATATTCAATCCAGATGAGTGATTTAGGTAAAGAGTGACCTGAAACAGGTGACAGTACTGTCTATATATCTCTTATTCAAAGGTTGCTTTTGAAACAGGAGTTTTATGAGCCACACTTTTTATTACAGTTATAATTTCTTAAGAGTTTCAACATAGACATGAGCATAAGATCAGTGCCCACAGTTAGGAGTAGAAATGATTATAACTAGAGCTGAGCTGTTGGGTTGAAATGACCACTAATTACACTTGCAAATTGATACACAAGACACTTCTGAATTAATATCTGATATACTAAGCATATAAATAATGTTTATTTTATTAAACACTTCATCCTGAAGGTAAATATGTGGCTGAGGTTTGAGGTCAATGTGTTTGCTTTCAAATGAATACATAAATGCATTCAGAACTCAATTCCATATATGAAAAGAAGCTGACCTTTAAAACTGTGTTTGCACATATTTAATTGCAAGAATATTACACTTTATTTGTGCTAGTATAACCAGCTGTTCCAATACTATTTCAAAAAGCAGCTCCATCACTTTAGTGCTGCAGAATCTCTAAAGGCTGTGTTTTTTCTAAATGTACCCAAATATTATCAGAAGGAATCTCCTTAAGTGCCTCCCCATAAAACTTAATTACAATTTCAAAGGAAGGCAAGGTCCTCTGTACCTATTGTCTGAATTGCTGGCTTTAAAATAAATAATTGTCATTTCATAGCCAACATTAGGTATTCTCAAATAGGAATCCACCATGATTTCACTTTTCTAAGCATCGCTGCANCAGGCTGCCCAGAGAGGTGGTGGAGTCGTCAACCCTGGAGGCGTTCAAAAAAGGTGTAGACGTGGCACTCCAGGGCCTAGTTTAGGAGTCATGGTGGTGTTAGCTGACGGTTGGACTTGATGATCTTAGAGGTCTTTTCCAACCTTAATGGTTCTATGATTCTGTGATTCTCTCTGTGATGGTAAATGCATTCATCACCACCCTGGGAAAATAGATTTTCTAAATACTGTTACTCCTATTGTCACTGCAATGAGGGAAGGAAAGATGATGCAAGTAGCAATTTCTGATCCAAACTCTTGGCTCCTCTCCTGTCTTTGTGATAGGCAACAGTGATTCCTTCTGTGTAAGGGAGATTCTTCATCTTTTACAGAGTCTGTTCATCTGGTGTGAGATAGCGAACAAAACTACAGATATGTGTAAGACTACAGAATTGCACCTGCAAGTGAAAGAAAGAGAAGAATGGTAGGAGCTAGGGAACAGACAGAAAACACAGCCAAAACTAATGGATGTGAGAAAGAAAACAGCTGTGCCTAAGAGAAGCAGATACACGTAGAGCTAGAGGAAGACGGACACAATTGTCTAGAAGGATTTAGAATAAGTTTGGGTGGCAGGGAGCATACCTATTGTTTATAATAAGCAATCAATTCTCACTTTCTTTGAGTCATCCCTGAAAATTATTACTTATCCTTATTTCAAGAAATATTCCTTATTTCATTTGCTTGTCAAGTGACTAAGAAAGCAAAATCAATCAAACAAGCTTTCAGAGAGAAACATTAAACAATGTTGCTGTCAATTAAATCTTATTTTCAGTATATTACTGACCCTGTAGGCAGCCAACCTTTGGGCCAGAAAAAAAACCCCACAAAATAGAAAACACAAAAGGGTACTTCTTTTGTGTTGTTTAAAACTGCAAATACTGCATGGGCTTAAGACACTTTACATATTGCCGTAATCTCCGCATTTGCATTTGGAACCCAAGTAAGGAAATGACATTCAAAGAAAAAAAAATCTGGCAAAGTTAGTTAATGATTAAGTGAGCAGCAAATGCAGGCATCCGTACTTCTACTGAAAATGTTCAATGAGCACAGGAAGAATACAGAAACATTACCCAGACATTCAGAAATGTAATGAAGCCAAAGCTCAGCTGGACTTGGGAATGAAGAAGAGATGCGAAGGGCCGAAAGAAGGCTTCTACATTTACAGCTGAAGCAAAAGTAAACCTAAGGAAAATTATATTCTCATGCAAAAAGAGATGGGACAACTCATGACAACAGGCCCAGAAAAGGGTGAGGTAATCAGTGCCTTCTTTGCTTTTGTCTTTAGTGGCAATGTTTGTTCTCAAGTGTTCCAGGTTTGTGTTGCCTAGTGGCAGAGTCTGAAGGATTACAGTAATATTCATGATACAGGAAGATTAATTCAGGGATAACTGGAGCAAACAGGATAGGCACAGGTCCACGTGACTGGATACCAAGGGAACTGATCAGTTTTATTACTAAGCTACTCTCTGTTGCCTTTGAGAGGTCATGTATTGTGGTTTAACCCCAGCCGGCAACTAAGCACCACACAGCCGCTCACTCACTCCCCTCTGGTGGAATGGGGGAGAGAATCAGAAGAGTAAAAGTGAGAAAACTTGTGGGTTGAGATAAAGACAGTTTAATAGGTAAAGCAAAAGCCACGCACTCAAGCAAAGCAAAATAAGGAATTCATTCACTACTTCCCATCAGCAGGCAGGTGTTCAGCCATCTCCAGGAAAGCAGGGCTCCATCACGCATAACGGTTCCTTGGGAAGACAAATGACATCACTCCGAATGTCCTCCCCTTCCTTCTTCTTCCCCCAGTTTCATATAGTGAGCATGATGTCATATGGTATGGAATATTGCTTTGGTCATTTGGGGTCAGCTGTCCCAGCAGTGTCCCCTCCCAGCTTCTTGTGCACCTTGCAGAGCATGGGAAGCTGGAAAAGTCCTTGACTAGTGTAAGCACTACTTAGCTACAACTAAAACATCTCTGCATTATTAACACTTTCCAGCACAAATCCAAACATAGCCCCATACTAGCAACTATGAAGAAAATTGACTCTATCCCAGCCAAAACCAGGACATCATGGTAGACTTTCCCAATGCCAAGATAAGAAATATTATGCTCATTTTCCAGAAATAGCAAGAAAATAACTCTAGTTTAGCCTTTTTAAAAATGCCCTCTTAAGGCTTTGGTGTGAGGAAATTTGAAAATAGAGATACAAAATACTTGCACCAGAACCAATAAAAAGTGTATCACATAATTACTTCTGGTCATTCACAGATACTTAGATACTGTGGCAATGTTTTCCAGGACTTACTGAAAACTAAACTGATCAGTTTGGGTATGGCAAACACTAGTGAACTGCTAGAGCTATCTTACCTGTTCTTTCAGCTGAAAAACAGATGAAGGACTGTGAAAAGAAATCATGTTTCTCTGTGGCTTCACACCATTGAGAGATGAAAATATTTAGGATCTTCAGTTGTTATGCAGCAAGTAAAAGGAGAAAGTCAATTTTTTTCCTGTTAGTTTCAAGATACTCCTGACAGAAACACTAAAAAGTGCAAAAACTTTACTATAATCATACAATTTGATTTTTTCTGATGGATCATAAATTTGCAACTGATAATGAAAACATTAAAGTGGAACAGCAAGAAGGGCAAAAAGAAGGGTTCCTAGAAGCACATAAGTAGCAAAAGGTAGACCAGGAAAACGTGAGCCTGCTGCTGAATGGGGCAGGGGCCCTAGCAACATTGGACATGGAAAATGCTGAGGTACTGAATGCCTTCTTTGCCTTAGCCTTTACTAGTAAGACTGGCCTTCAAGAATCCAACACACTGGAGACTAGGGGAAAGGCTGGAGCCAGGAAGGCATAGCCTTGGTGGAAGAGGATCAGGTCAGGGAATACTCAAGCAAAGTGGACTTAGATAAGTCCATGGGCCTTGGTAGGATGCAACCACAAGCACTGAGGGAAGCAGGTGATGTCATTGCGAGGTGACGCTCCATAATCCTTGATTGATCATGGCAAATGAGAGAGGTGCCTGAGGACTGAAGGAAAGCAAAAGTCACTCCTATCTTCAAGAAGGGCAAAAAGGAGGACCCAGGGAACTACAGGCCAGTCAGCCTCACCTTGATCCCTGGGAAAGTGATGCAGCAGGTAATTCTGGAAAACATTTCCAGACACATGAAGGACAAGAAGATGATCAGGAGTAGTTGACTTGCACTCATGAAAGGGAAGTCTTGCTTGACCAACTTCATAAACTTCTATGATAAAATGACTGGCCTGCTGGACAAGGAGAAAGCAGGGGCTATTATCTACCTGGACTTGAGGAAGGCTTTCAACACTGTTTTCTGAGGGACCTCCAGAGGTCACTTCCAACTTCAACCATTCTGTGATTCCATGGGACATAACAGTGTGCAAAATGCTGGAAAATTAGAGTATTTGCTATAAACAATATCTGAGATACTGTATAATGCAGTAAATTAAAACAGTCATGGCATTATCTGATACTGGATACTAGCTAAAATTTTTGATTCATTTTCCTTATCTGCAAAAAGATCAAGAATTACAAAGGATATTTCTTTGTTGTCAAACCTTCGTGCTTGGAACTGTTGAAGAAAGCTCCAATAAAACAGTTGTCTTTAAAACTTGAAGTTTTAAACAACTTTAAATGTCCTTTAGATATTAAACATTTGCTTTTACACATGATATGACAATTTTAAAGCTGTGGGTTTTTTTAACAGATGTCAGAAATTCATATGAAAGAGTTACTTTTTATTACGAAACTTATTTATTTTTCTTTCCAAATATTCAGGACTTTTTTCTGACATTATTTTTTTAATTATAAAACATGAATTTTCTGAAGTTTATGACAGTTCATGATTTAAGAGGTAAATTGCAATAAAGATTTGATGACAGCTTATTTGAGTTTAGTACTAATTTATCAAAAAATTTCACAGTCAGGCAGGAAAAAAGAAAGAATTCCATTAAATATCATACACTGGCTGTCAAATAGTGTATTAGACATTTTTAATTTTATCAAGAAAAGTCACTTAAGTGTGAAAATACCTTGCTCATTCTTTCCATCTCAAAGAGTTTTCCAAAAAGTGAAACCAGTGTGAAAATTTAAAACTTACAAAATCTGAGTATGTATCCCTTCAGGTTAGGAAAAATGGCAGCTTACAAAGTTTCTTTTCTGTTGTTCCAAAAGGAGATGTATCTGTATGGCTGAGCAAGAAAGTCAATTGGTAAACTGATCCACCTGAAAAATCAACATTTTTTCCTTTCTTTCTTGAGTTAGTTTTCAAACAATTCCCTGATCTGATGCTTAATATGATATGGCAGAGCACGATAAGGGATTGAAAAAGTAGCTGAAATGGAAAATAAGGATAAGAGATGTTCAAAACAGCTGAAGCCATAATTCCACTGAATGCAAAACTATAGTCTTAGAGATTCAGTTCAGCTGAGAGTTCATGCTTCAAGAGTCTTGCATTAAAAGAAGGTTTAATAGTCTGTCATCAAATTAGAATAGAATAGAATAGAATAGAATAGAATAGAATAGAATAGAATAGACTATTTCAGTTGGAAGGAAGGTACAATGATGATCTAGTCCAACTGTCTGACCACTCCAGGGCTGACCAAAAGTTAAAGCATGTTATTAAGGGCATTGTCCAAATGCCTCTTAAACACTGACAGGCCTGGGGCATCCACCACCTCTCTGGGAAGCCTATTCCAGTGTTTGACGGCCCTCTTGGTAAAGAAATGCTTCCTAATGTCCAGTCTAAACCTCCCCTGGTGCAGCTTTGAACCATTCCCAGGCATCCTATCACTGAATGCCAGGGAGAAGAGATCAGCACCTCACTTTCCACTTCCCTTCCTCAAGAGAGCAATGAGGTCACCCCTCAACATCCTTTTCTCCAAACCAGACAAGCCCAAAGTCCTTAGCCACTCCTCATAGGACATTCCTTCCAGTCCTTTCACCAGCTTTGCTGCCCTCCTCTGAACACATTCAAGGACCTTCACATCCTTCTTAAATTGTGGGGCCCAGAACAGCACGCAGTACTCAAAGTGAGGCCGCACCAACACCGAATACAGCAGGATAATCACCTCTTCTGACTGGCTGGTTATACTGTGTTTGATGCACCCCAGGATGCAGTTTGCCCTCTTGGCTGCCAGGGCACACTGCTGACTCCTATTGAGCCTGCTGTCGACCAGCACCCCCAGATCCCTTTCTGCAGGGCTGCTCTCCAGCCACTCCTCTCCCAATTTATACTTGTGCCCAGTGTTACTCCGTCCTCGGTGCAGAGTTGGGCATTTTGACTTGTTAAATTTCATCCCATTAATCGTTGCCCCATGCTCCAATCTATCTAGATCCCTCTGCAAGGCCTCTCTTGTCCCTCAAGAGGGTCAACAGCAACTCCCAGCTTAGTATCATCAGCAAACTTGCTAATGGTGCATTCAACCCCTGCCTCCAGATCCTTCATAAAATATTGAACAGAACTGGCCCTAGAACTGAACCCTGAGGCACAGCACTGGTCACCAGCCAGATGTAGCCACATTCACTACAACCCTTTGAGCTGTGCCCTTCAGCCAATTCTTCACCCAGCGCACCATAAACCCGCTCATCCCACAGTTGGACAACTTGTCCAGAAGGATGCTGTGAGGGACTGTATCAAAAGCCTTACTAAAATCCAGAAAAACTACATTGACCACCTTCCCCTCATCCACTAGGCGGGTGACCCTATCATAGAAGGATATCAAATGAGTTAAACAGGACTTTCCTTTCTAGTCTTTTAGTTGTCTTTATCTCAAGGAAGAGATTAAATGGGAAAGAGACAGTCATACATGAGAAAATGGGAAGCACTGGATTGAAGAGAAAGGCTAGGGAAGAAAGTAGAGTTCAGCAGAACTAGAGGAGAAAGGATAATTGTGGCAAAGGAAGTAGGAAATAAAAGAAGGATGAAAAAATACAGAATACATTCTAGAAAGAAAAATCAAAATGGCAGAATGGAAATTAAATGTATGAAAGAAAAAAAAGAGCAAAGATATCTAGTGAGACAAAAAAACATGTATCCAAAACTGTCAAATTATTACATTAAAGTACATGTAAATTTTTGTATACGTGTCTGCTCACGTTGTGCCCAAATTTGAGGGAAATTTTCAAATTATTGAAAAGTACATTCCTTCCTCTGAGGACATGCTATTAATTTTTCCTCTCAGAATCAATTTTTCCTTTCAGGGCTGATTTTTATGATGCATCAGCAAAATCAAACTGTAGGATTATAGTATATTTTATACAGTACTCAGTGTGGGACTGTGACCTCTGGATGACTCCACACAGGAGCACAGCACCCTGAAGCGTCTGTGGCCATGGATAAGCCCATGCCAAAGCAGGTACATCTCAAAGTGTCTGTGGCTGTGGTTATGTCTGTGCCACAGCAGGTATACCTCTGAACGGTTGTGGCCCAAGGATAAGTCCACACTGGAGAAGGTACACCTTGAAGCATCTGTGGCTGTCGATAAGTCCATGCTGCAGCAGGTACACCTTGAAGCATCTGTGGCTGTACATGAGGTCATGCTGGAGCTCCTCAAAACATGTGGCCATGGATAAGCTCACGACAGAGCAGGTGTACCCCTGGAGCAACTGCAGCCACAGGTAAGGCCATGTTGGAGCAGGATTACTTCTGAAGAGGCTGTGACTGCAGCTGTGGGTAAGGCCACGCTGGAGCATGAAGGCATTGTGGGCCATGGAGACGGCCATGCTGGAACAGGTGCACCTCAAAGCGCCTGTGGCTGTGGAGAAGTCTATGCTGCAGCAGGTGTAGCACTGAAGAGGCTGTGGTTCATAGATAAGGCTCCATTTGGAGCAGGTACACCCCTAAGGGACTGCAGTCTGTGGGTAAGTCCAAGCTGGAGCAGGGGCAAGGGGAGGAGTTCATTGCAATGTTAAACCCTATAACCGGGCCCAAAGGGACCAGAGGTGGAGACTGCAATGGATATACCTTTAAACTGTTGTAACCCATGATTTGAGTTGCATGTTATAGGAATTACTATAGCAGGAACCACCTGAACCAATGGAGGACAAGCCTTAGAAGCAGCAGTGCAAGGGCAGTAGTGACCTGGCCTGAGCTGGCTTTGGTGACCAGTAACTCCATGCAACACGCCAACTCTCCTTTCCTGAGTGACCCCCATATCAGATGGAGCCCAAAGTCATGGACTAAGGGAACTCAGTGGACATTTGTGGGCATTTTACAGACACTTTACAGGGGTGGTCCATAGGCTAAGGGAATGATATCTGTGTCTTATGTCAAAGGATGGGATGGGTGGTGGTGGGTAATGAGAATGTATTGGATAGTGTGGTACCTGAGTCTGATGTAAAGGGTTTGGAATAAGGCGTGGAGAGTGTGCTGGTTTTGGCTGGGATAGAGTTAATTTCCTTCGTAGTAGCTAGTATGGGGCTACGTTTGGATTTGTGCTGAAAACAGTGTTGATAACACAGACATGTTTTCGTTACTGCTGAGCAGTGCTTACACAGAGTCAAGGGCTTTTCTGCTTCTCTCACCACCCCACCAGCAAGTAGGCTGGGGGTGCACAAGAAGCTGGGAGGGGACACTGCTGGGACAGCTGACTGCAACTGACCAAAGGGATATTCCATATCGTATTATGTCATGCTCAGCATATAAACACGGAGGAAGAAGAAGGAAGCGGGGATTGTTCAGAAGGATGACATTTGGTCTTCCCAAGTAACTGTTACGCGTGATGGAGCCCTGCTTTCCTGGAGATGGCTGAACACCTGTCTGCCAATGGGGAGTAGTGAATGAATTCCTTATTTTGCTTTGCTTGTGTGCACAGCTTTTGCTTTACCTATTAAACTGTTTTTACCTCAACCCACAAGTTTTCTCACTTCTTTTACCCTTCCAATTCTCTCCCCCACCCCACCGGGAGTGAGTGAGCGAGCGGCTGTGGGGTGCTTAGTTGCCACCTGGGGTTAAACCACAACAAGGGGATGAATGCAACACAAGCTTTGAAAACAGGAAACTGGAATGAGAAAGCATTTTAAATTCTAATAAGCATCTTGATATTTTCCAAACTTCTCTCAGATTCAGTCCTAGTAGTCAGTCAGAATAGTCTCTCAGTGGGTTTTGGTTTTTTCCACACAAGTCAGCCTTACAAATGAAAGATTAAAAAAAGTTAACTTTCTACTACCATAGATAAATTTTGTTTACTGTGACAATTATAGAGGAAAAAGTTTACCTGTCAAAAGGTCTCTATGATGGTCTAAGCTGTCCTCCAGCTTAGATAATGATTAGTTATACTAATTAATAACCAAGGAATGCTCAAAGCAACCTATGTTTAAACATCACTTCTGAAAGTTAAAATTTTTGATTTGTATTGAAGTTTCCCCAATTTTGCATGTCAGAGAAAGTAATTTCTTACATTAGTCTATTTATTTATTGCAAGTTGTGGAGAATTGCCCAGGACACAAACTCCTAGTGCACTCATACTGTGGAAGTAATACTTGTAAATAACAGCAAAGATAGCATATCTGTCATTTATTCATTTACTTGAGGTTTATCTTAATTTAGCTGCCCTAAAAGATATATGAAATACAACACAATAGTTATTATTTTATACCATTTGAACTATCAACATATATAATATAATAAATATTATCTCAGGACTTAATTAAAATGAGTATCTGGACTTCCTAGACAGTTTTTTAAAAGACAAAAAATATCATACAGCAACTATAGGACATAATTGTTTCTGTGCTTCTTTACAATTTAAGCAGGAATCAAAATGAAGGCTTCTACCTTCAGCTGTTGCAAGATAACATGGAGAATGCAGCAAAGACTGCACTAGGCACTATTGCCTCCATTAGGAAAAATGTAGAAAGAGCAGTTGTATAGAGGTTCTGATCTGGAACTAAGTACAGACCTCCAATGTCTAACCCAGAACTTTACCGTACAGATATCAGAAATGTTTAGGTTTTACTTATGCAGCAAACAAAATATGTGATTCCTCCAGTACAGGGTGCAATCTTCTTTCTGCAATGTTATATATGATGACTTATTCTGACAAGGTACTTAGCGTCTCCTATCAGGTGAAAAAAAAGGTTCTTTTCCCACTGAAATCAGGGATGCAAGGAGGCTCCATACTTTTCAGAGTCAGATTTACTGGAATAATTATCTTTTACTTAAACATTCGTGAAATGAACACGCACAGGAATACACACACACACCATCATCTGGAAACTTTTTGGAATATTCTATTACTCTGAAATTTTATTTAGCAATGAATTAAGATAATACCAGTGTACCCCACTGAGGTGCATCCATTGTGTTTTTAATAGCACTTTTAAAAAATACTGTGTAAGTTATCTAATTGTAGTGAAGACTGTCAAGGTCATATAGGTTCTACATAGAGTAAATGTTTGTTTGTCATGCTTCATGACACAGGGCATTAATTAAGCTTGCCAATGTGTTCTCAGCCTGTTCAATATGGCTTCAAAGTGAATGGAACACAGATTTTTTTCAAATGACTAGTGGTCTTAAATGCAAGCTAACGACAGAGATTTTTTTCTGATTTGCTACTGTATGATATTGCTGGGGAATTTATCACTAGTTTATTTATCCATTTTCATTATGCATTACATGAGTTAGGGAATGCAGATATACCATTTAGAACTACAAACTAGGGAAGTTGTAGTGACTTCCTAATAACCATAAAAAAGATGAAAAAATAATTTTTAATATTTTACTGAAATGTCCTTTCTGAGTTTAAGTCTTTTCAAATGGTTAGGACCTCATCAAATAAGTATAAACAAATCTGCTGAAACATATTTGTATAAAAAATGCAAATGCAAATAAAAGATGAAGGGAAAAAAACCACTTCAAGTATATAAGTTTTATAAAATATTTAGAAAAACAATACAGCAATATTTATATGCAGCCATCTTCATGCTGTCAGATGCCATATTAGCACTGCAGCAAATAGTGACACTTTTTAATTGCAACAAATGATCATTGTTTATCTCGATCACTCAGTGACACACCAAATATTGGCTATCACACTAGCTGTCCAGTAAATATAAATATATATAATATTGGTAAATGTAAATAACTAAGCTGTATATATTGTGATGGTATTTCTAACACAAAAGTCTCTCCTGTTTGAGCACAATTTATAACCAAATATGCAGATAAAACATTAATAAAACAGGAACATCTATGTTTCTGAACTCATAAAACAATAGATACATTGATATGAAAGATTGAATTATATCCACCTATGTTATCAGCTTATTATTTTGTAGAAGAAGCAGAGCCCTGGGACACATAAATTAGCATTTTACAGATACGTGTGAGCAACATGACCACCAAAAGGGCAAAGGTGTTGTACATGGGAGGCATCCAAGTAACAAAGTTGGAAAACAAAGAACAAGAGAAATGCAGGGGACTGCAAATATATGTCCTGACTAATAAATACGAAGGAGTACTGGCAAAAACAAAACCAAGAGAAACAATATTGGAAGCCAATTTTAAGGTCCTTCTTTTGAGAGGGGAAGAAATAGCATAAAAACATCAAGCTTGAAAGGGAAAGATGGAAAAACCGTGAGGTGTATTTTTAATGAGAAATTTAATAAAGCTTACTTTTAAAGTTTAAAACTGGCCTTAACACTTATCACTATCTAAACAGTCCCACCACAGCAATCCCTAAGATGCCATTTATTCACAAAACAAAAGTTGAAAAGTAGCAATAACTGACTTTAGTAGCAATAGCTTAATAAAAATAATAAATATTTACTCTTAAAATGAACTGGAAAAAAGAGACAATCTAAATAAATGTCATTCCAAATTTTACATTCATCTGTATATCTACTGAGTATAGTTAGTCACTGAATCATATTATTTCTGAGTCTGGATTATGCCAAACTTCCAATGAGTAATGGATAGAAGCTGTTCTGACAAGTCCCTTAAAACTCTGACAATGTGTACTAATTTTTAATTTTTTTGTTAGTACTGCAGTAAAGCATACAAAATGCCAAACACTCTCCACATGTATCATTAGAAACAAAACAAGCCTGGCATTGCAGCACTGTCAGTGTAACCAGCTGGATTTGGACAGGAGATCTAATTCTTTTGTTTGGAACTGCCTTTAACCCCTTATTCATGCCAGCTCCCAGCCCACTTTGCTCCAAATATAACTTAAAATCTTTGTCCCTGTCTGCCATCTTTATCCTATGATACTGCTGGCACTGTTGCTACTATGGATATTAGTAATAGCAATGCTCTCACAGGAGAACATGATAGTTGTTCCTTCTTTTTCTCATCTCTTTGGTAATGTCAGTGATCCTCATACATGCATTATGTCTCAGTCCTGAATATGTGTAGGACTATACAATATTCCACACCAACAATAATATACTTGCAATGAGCTTCTTAACTTGGAAAGCCTACGAGCTTAACATTGTTTAGCTTATCCATAAGACTGACAGATTTTGAACGCAAAGAACATCATCAACACAGCGAGAAGCAGTGAAAAAGCTTACAAAATAGTCCAGCTACTCATCTACACATGACTAAGTTTATGTGGTGAGATCCTATGAACAATATCAATCCCCATTATTAGAGGCTGAAGGAAACAGAATCAGAATTTTTCATCATTCCTTTTCCCTGAAAATAGTCACAGTAAAAGTGAAAGGGATCCATAAAGTGCTTGAAGCATAGGTCAGACCTCTAACAAGTCACAGTTTTTTTCCTAAAATACAGCATAGATATTAGTTTTCAATATGTTTCTAAATAGCAAGGCTTAAAAAATAAATTATTCCACTAAGTAAAGACAAGACAATAATAAGCTTGCAGCAGAGTTTTTAACTTTCTCCTATATTCTTGTAATATTGTTGGGGAAATATTATAATTTCCTAGGAGTAGGTTAAGGTATTGGTAGAGAAAATTCTTCTGGGTTTTCCATCAGTAGAATATTTCCACATTCCTCTAAACAAAACATGGCTAAACCACATAATTTCTTGTTCCCAGAGCAGTCATATTTCATATACCACACTGACTGTGTATATTATTCTTTAAAGAGTCATATACCATCTAAAAGATTGTCTCAGTAACTGGTAGTGTGATTTAACTGATGAAAAGAAATACTAAAGGGAAAATAATCTAGTAATTTCTTTTATTTCTCTAATAAAATTTTTGGAAAAGAAAAACTATTCACTTTTGACCAAGCAAAGCATTTTCTTTCAACACAAATGGAAAATTCCTCTTTCAAGTACATTAACGGAAGCAAAGGAAATGAAGAACTACATAAGATATCTGGAAAAGGAAGAATTTAATTCAGAAGTGCTTTTATCCCAAAGCCATTTCGTTAAACCTGGCCATAAAAAAAAAAAAAATTATATCTCTTGGTAATTGGAGTATTTTCATGTGTGTGTTGAGGGAAAGGCCCTGAATTCTAATTCAATCCTTAATGTATATTCAAATATACCATGCAAAACGCGATAGTATGAACAGTATAAAATGACAAACTCAAAAGATATCCAATATTATAATCATACCACATCTCACTTAACAAGTAAAACATATGGCTGCAAATCCTTTGGGGAAGAAAAATTTTATGCTAGCTGAGGAGCTTAACCACTTGGCTCTTGGATAAACCACAAAAAAAACCCTCCTAGGAATTTTAACCTGAACTAGCCTCATGAAAAGAGCTCAAATCTGTTGTGATTTCTGCCCACTTGTCAGTCTCCTGACTTCTTAGATATGCTTGATGGCACTGGCTGCGGTAGTTTCACCTCCTGTGGGACAGCCTTGTTGGCTTCCTAGTCCAGCCTAACTTTGAACTGTATGTTTTGCATTCCTCCTGGTGCTACTCAGTCAACAATTGCTATGGCCTGTCATTATTGATCACCTGGTACTAACTTTGGAATGGATCATCTACTTTTACATTTTTTTATGCTGGTGGGATGAAAAAACTAAATTCATCTTTACAATTCGTAGTACAAATCTAATATTTAGATGCTTTTTTTGTTGCCCTTTTAAATGCATCAAAATAACAGCTTATTTCAACACTTTGAAACCTTCATTTTTTTCCTCATTTTCATTTCAGGTGAAATGGAAATTTCAGGTGATATGGAAAAATTGACACAATTCACAAATGCTTTTGATCACTACCCAATAGCTTTTTAGTGACTAAAATGATCTACAAAACCAAACCAAACCAAAACAAAAAATCAGCCAGTCTTAAAATAATGGCAAGCTGCAATATTCAAATATTGAATACTTCTATGGTTGATACTTTGTGGTAGGTCAGTGTGAAATAACTATAGACCTGATCATTCAATCAAATGAGCTTGCATGGACTCCAAGCATTTATTATATAAGTGTTCAACCTGTGATTTATGGCTACAATATTAACTTCTACATGAGTTTACCTGCTTATCTCTCCTTTGCTTGGGAAGCTCATTGTAGTAAAACATTGAGCTGCTATTGCTGTTATGGTGCTTCATCACAGTTCAAAACTCCCAGCTTTCACATAGTGCAAATTACTAAATAGAGCAAACAAACCTATGAAGTAGGTGGGTATGTTGAACTTACATATAGTTGGAACCAAAGCAATTCAGTGTTATAACAGTGACAATTACATATAAAATGATATGCACTTAGACAATTTATTTAAATGGAAACTCTTAACACAGCAATTTGTGAACTAGACCATTATGACTGTCTTTTTGGTTTCAATTTTTGAAAATTATTTCATAAAATGTATTGTGTCAGGAATGTTCATAAGAAAATAATTACTGTAAAAATCTGTTTGATATACTTATATTAAGAAAGCAGTGTATGAGAATAAAGATGCGTATGCAAAAAAAAATCTTCTTGTCTATAAAATATCCCCAGAAACATTGAATAAATAAACAAAATTCAAATATTTCTACCATAATTTTACTATCAGAACTCAAAGAAGCCACTTTTGTTGATATGAAATTAACTGTGTGAGAAATCAACTAGAGGCCCAAATGTAATTTATGTAGAGAATATCATCTAATGGAAGTTAAGAAAAGCTTTGAAAGGCCACATATATAATGCTATAGTAATTCTTGTCAACAATGGGCTTCTATATCACTTCACTGGTTTAGAGTTTTCTTTACTAGTCCAATACAAAAGAACTAGCGATATCTAAGAGATCTTTGATAGAATTATTTTGGAGATGCAGAAATATTTAATTTTGTAAATATGTTTTAATGAAAAAATAATATTCACCCTTCCTTACAAATTGCTGCTGACTGTTCTTCATTGCAATAGACTTTGAAATTCAATCAAGTGATCAAAAGACTGATTTTTTTTTCATTTATTTTATGAAAGCCAGATGTAAATTCCCCTATTTGTGGAGAGAGTTGTAACATGTTCCAATAAGTATAGAAGTGTGCCGGTTTTGGCTGGAGTAGAGTTACTTTTCTTTATAGTAGCTAGTATGGGGCTATGTTTTGGATTTGTACTGGAAACAGTGTTGATAATACAGGGATGTTTCTGTTACTGCTGAGCAGTGCTTACACAGAGTCAAGGCCTTTTCTGCTTCTCTCACCACCCCATCAGTGGTAGGAGGCTGGAGATAGGCTCCAGTAGGTGGGGGATGCACAAGAATTTGGGAGGGGACACTGCTGGGACAGCTGACCCCAAATGNTGGCTTTTGCTTTACCTATTAAACTGTCTTTATCTCAACCCACAAGTTTTCTCACTTTTACCCTTCCAATTCTCTCCCCTGTCCCACCAGGGGGGAGTGAGCAAGCAGCTGTGCGGTGCTTAGTTGCTGACTGGGGTTAAACCACAACAAGAAGTCACGTAAACGCAGCCTTAGATAAGCATATCGCATACCTATGAATCCTTGTTTACACTAGGACAATCATTTATTTTGTAAATGAAATGAAAGCTGCCTCAACACAAAATAAATATGTTCATTTTTTTTTCCTTAGAAAAAGTCTTAAGGGTCTCAAATAAAAAATAAATAAATAAACAACTGAACTTTGCAGGAATACCTCCTCTGCTGTAGGAGCTGAGTAAACACTTACTACAAATGCACTGCCTTCTGATTGAGAGTTCATTGTGTCAAGTCCTTTGTATCCACACTGCAAACAGCTGCAGGTTTCAAGTGTGAAACAATCCCTGCCCTGAATTTCCCTCTTGGAAAAGTCAGCTCAGCAGAAAATGTGAAGGATTTGGAGACTGATGTAACTGTATATACATTGCTTACACACATGGAAAGGATTGTAAACACTCCCTAACTCTTAGATTCAGATGATTGTGTCCTGAGAGCAATAAAAACAAAACAAAAGGAAAAAAAACCCCAAACACAAAGGTCAGGAAAGCCACATCAATTTCTTCTCTGTCTCATGGTTCCACCAAAAAAACCCTAGGTAGTGAGCTGAGTGGAAAGCATAGCAAACGAGAATCTAATGCTGCTGTGTGATCAGTGAATCAGGAAGCACAACAAAGCATATCTGAACACAGTCAGACATACAGATGAAACATCAACACAGGCTAAATTAAAGTCTGGACAAAAAAAGTTCTTGATAAATTTTTTTGTGGATTCTGGGAGTTTGAGTGGGATATATTGCCACGAATTCATATGCAGCAGCCTTTTACTGGAGTTTTTAACACTTCTTCAGTAAATTTGGGTTCCTTGAGTTTTGCTCTTTTAGTATTCCTTGGGACTTAAGTCGCAGTTTCTCTAGACATACTGCAGGAGAAACAAACCAAAAATCAAAGGAATCAAAATAACAAAAGAAGAACCCCACCCTTACCCCCTCCCCCAAATTGCACTCCCCCCAAAAAAACCCTCAAAAATGAGCTTCATCTTTTGTCTTTGGCCAGATTCCTCAAAGATATGAGGCCATTCAAATCATCATGACCAAGGGGAAGGAAAGTGTTTAAAACTTGTATTCCCCACAAAACAACAGGAGGGAAAAATACCCTCTCTCCTATCAAAACAACTACTATAATAAATTCTAGAAAAGCAAGAAAAAAAGTTTGTGTTTTCTAATAAAAAAATAAATGGGAATCTGAAAATTTCATATTAGTTCTACAACCTGCTGCCTTGACATGATTTTTCATCTACAACAAGTCACAAATACTGCCATTTGGGGTTTTTTTTGATTTTTGGTTTGTTTCCCTTAGGGACTTCATAACCTGTTATATAGTGACAATCTTATTTTTTCCTTCCTTTTTAAGTACTTTCTCACCCATTATGGTTGTAGACCTACACTTGAAGATAAGAATCAAGGCTCAAAGACTCAATAAATAGCAAAGAAAATTAATCTTAAATGTATAATTTAAATTTTTAAAGTCAGTTCCATAAGACTTTTTCAAAGGCATGATTCATAGTTTCTGCATATTTGGGACTGTTAATGCTTATGATTACTCTATAAGTACTTAGCACTGCCCTTTGTACTAATATACATCATTCTGTTTCTATTATTCAAGTCTTCAAGATAATCTCATTCTTCCTGTATCACATTTTTATTTCCTTCTGTGTAAAACCTCCCAGCTCTGTGTCACTAGCAGATTTTCTTAGTGCATCCCTTATTTTTTTGTGCAAAGAAGACTGATGAAAACATTCAATTAAATTATTCCCACATATTTCTAAAGCTGCATGAATATCTCTTTCTCTCTGTGAATCTACAAAAATGGCATTCCTTGTTCTGCAATAATTTCATTACAAAAATCAATCTGATTAGTCTGGAGGAAATTAGATATTGACTAAAATGCAAAAATTGCTGCCTCCATGGAAAGGCATCACTGGCCTTGATATGTGTGTGATATATTATTTATTCTCTTCCTGTGCTCAGTCAGATAATTCTTTATCCTGGATCTCAGAAACCGTTTACCAGCACGTAGTTCAGCTAAAACTGTTCTGTTAAAATCTTTTTCCTTCCTA
>WAAD01036815.1:35965-51003 GCA_013389945.1 Fregata magnificens | reverse complement strand
AAATTATGGAGAGCGGCTTGACAAGCTCCTCCGCCAGCTCCCTCAGCACTCTCGGGTGGATCCCATCCAGCCCCATAGACTTGTGAGCATCTAGGTGGCGCAGCAGGTCACTGACTGCTTCCTTCTGGACTGTGGGGGGCTTATTCTGCTCTCGGTCCCTGTCTTCCACCTCAGGGGGCTGAATACCCTGGGGATAACTGGTCTGACTATTAAAGACTGAGGCAAAGATGGCATTAAGTACCTCAACCTTTTCGTCATCCTTGGTGACAATGTTCACCCCCCGCATCCACCACCGAATGATAAAATACTGATCACTTCAGCAGTTATACCTGCGGTGACCCAGATTATCTCTGCTGCAATTATTTGGAATGAGCTTTTCTTTTCTTGAAATGTAATACTAGGAAATCTATATATGGTATTTATATTGTTCTTGTTACAGAAAAATGTAATCGCCTTGCAATCGTTAGTTATCATCCTCAAAATACCCAAGAGAGGTAGGGAAATATTATTGTATCAAACGAATAGAAAAGCTCAGATGTAAAAAAAGTAAACCTCTTAGAAATGTTTAAGTACACAAAAATGTGAAATAGGACAAATGGGTTTACAAGAGCACAACGTCATGTATGGCAAGATTTTGAAAGCTGGCAGTGGCTAAGGCATACAGCTTATGGGGCCAGACTCTTTTCAGTGGTGCCCAATGACAGGACAAGGGGCAATGGGCACAAATTGGAACACAGGAAGTTCCACCTGAACATGAGAAAAAACTTCTTTACTGTGACATTTACGGTGACAAAGCACTGGAACAGGCTGCCCAGAGAGGTTGTGGAGTCTCCTTCTCTGGAAATATTCAAAATCCGCCTGGACTTGGTCCTGTGCACCCTGCTCTGGGTGTACCTGCTCAAGCAGGCGGGTTGGATGAGATGATCTCCAGAGGTCCCTTCCAACCCCTACTGCTCTGTGATTCTGTGATTCTGTGATTCTCTATCCAGTGGAGGGAAATCACACATATAAAACAACCAGCACAATGAACTGAGGATGCATAAGCTTGAAGTGCCTATTTGGTTAGCGATAACTGAATTGCTGTCTGGCTTTGTTTGTTTGTTTGTTTTAAGAAGACGGGAAGCAGGAGAGGAGGACAGTGCTTATATCCACTTTTTCTATGGTCACAAGAATCAGGAACTTTGGCCTTACTCCAAGTCAGCCTTTTTACTCTCCAGGAGCACATTCTAGCTACTAGACTATTGTGCCAGTGAGCGCAAGGCAGCACTGTGATCTGGACACTCTCCAGATTTTGTGTGGAACATTGGATAAAAGCAGAAACAGTCTCAAAATGAGAAGCCAAGCTTGGCCCTTCTTCCAAAATAGTCAAAATATTACATTCCATAGTCACATGTCCTCCTGTCTCTCCCCATAAGACTCCCACCCTCACCGTAAAGCAGCCTAGTCTTACCATGGGGAATAAAGGCACCCCTCAATGCACTCTTCTGCCAAAGTAGCAGCAGTATGTCCTGGCTCTTCACTGCAACGAGACAGGTGCAAACTTAAAATACGTTCTGACTCTTAGTACCTAAACGCTTTTAAATCACCCTCTGGGTCTCAGAAGACTATCTTGTACTTCAGATGCCTAAGTGCATTTTTGGATTTCACTACTAATATTTATTGATTTCAATGGCACTTAAATGCAGTGGTCCTTTCAAAAACACCATTCATCTTCTATCTGTATTTTTAGGAAGCTATTTCTTTTAAAACCCATCACACAGCAAAAATCCAAACCTGGATTAGCTGAATCACAGGCTGGCCAATCTAATCAATGATGTGGACTTACTTCCTCACTAATCATGCATCTACTAATGTACATACAGTTAAATAATAAAAGTCTATTCCAAAAGTCTGAGTTAGTGCATATACTTACTCTCATACAGCTCAGTGAACCAAAAGGTCAATTGACAAATGTAACTATTTTACAGTATGAATCCCATTTTCATTTACAAAGTTTTTATTTCCCTTTTGATGCATATAATTTTTCCTTTTATTTTTTTTTTTCCTCTGGAACACTTAGACGATATGTAGAACATATGGAAATACAGCTAATGTCCATCCACTCAATTTTATGTGAGTACAAAGGCAGTGCTCCTTTTAGGGAAATGTATTTAAAACATTCATATTAGTATAACAACCTTTTATGATGAAAAATATACTATTTGCTGTATAGATACTAATAACAACAGCAACAACAAAGGGTTTTTTCTGTCACAAAAATATTCTAGACATGTTGAGGTCACACCTGAAATGTTCATCTTTCAGTTATGATGGTTTCTTTGTCCAGAAACAAAAATTACAGAAATCCTGTAAAAGTGCGTTCCTGTAAGGATAATACAGAAAGATTTGCTTGTCAGAGAACGATTTCAGCTATACTGCAACCCTTGCATTTCAAAAAGAAGAGCAAAGGAGAAAATATTGATCCACAAAACATACAAGAACACTATGCACAGTAAGCAATATTGAAATCATCATTTGCTTTTATAGTTAGCTTGCAAATGGGTTTCCCTAACAAAAAATATTTAAAAGAATCAAAAGAACTTTTGCATAGTTGTAAAAATATTAATTTGGGTGGAGTCATTTCACATAAAAGAAAGTTTATTTTACATTTTACCTTTAAAATAAGTTTGGTATTATTATTTAAACATCATTATTTTCTAAATACACCTAATAAAATGAGAAAGACTGCATGTCAGTGTCTTAAAATAGTTCTGCTACTCTTTCTAAGATGAGATACTATGTTTACAGAAAGCTTAAAATGTTTATGCATCCTTATTTAGTATTCTCTTCAATTTTTTTTCCTTCTAAAGTTAAATGCTTAAAAGATAAAAAGAAATCTTACTGGTTAGTCAAAACATTTGCTGGAATTTTTGTTATGAACCTAATCAGAGCTACATGATCTGAAGACAATAAGTATAAGATTTAAGACTTATTTTCTTTATTTGGAAAGTCACCAGATTGAAGCTACTGTCAGATAACTTTATCTGATTTTATATTACAATATCACTACCTTTTTGGCTTTTACCTTTTTACCTTTCTGGATTCCTTAAACAGGAAACATAAGTTTCTTAAGAAAGAAAGAGAGAATCAACATACGTAACTATAAAATAGAAAAGAAATACAAAACAAACAAAAAAAAGTAATTCAGAACAGTAAGTTATAGTGCTACTTGCACAGTGCATTTAAGCAGCTGCCTAAATGTTTTGCTAATTTGTTGAAAATATTTCTGTCACATGTTTACAAGGAAAGATACTGAGAGAAAATTGTAAAGAATTACCAAATTTGCCTGAATGGATTTTATTCCTGATATTTCTTATCACAAATCATACCCTATTCTGCTATTGTTATATCATAGATAAAACAAATCTGATTTTGCTAGTATCATTGACCTTTGTAGCTTGCATTATTGCACACTCCTGGAGGTGTGTGCAAGTAGGTTGGAGGTGTGGGTCCTCCAGCTTTACACCTACATATGTTATTACCTGTAATATGCCAGTGAGAAAGCACCCCACCGTGTCATTTACACATCTCAAGGTGTGGGTCCCTACATGCTGTGCCCCATACTGTCACTCAAGGAGGTTGTGCGGCCTCCTCACAGTGTCTAATGGAGAGGTTGCTCTGTCCAGCCAGCCTAGGCAGAGGCCGTGATGCCCTGAGGATACTGGCAGCACCAAGGCAGGTTCGCATTGTTGTTGTTTCCTCTCCCTAACCTTTGACTCTGTTAAGTCACCCTGAAATCTTAAAGTGGAGTGAAAGTCTTTCAGGATTCAGAATGTCAGGCACCAAAACCTGTACTGTAATTGAAACATGACTTTCATTGCTGCTGATGCTGTAAAAAGACAACTAAGACTTTGCTTATACGTCTGCAAAAAATTAAGTGTGCACATGTCATTTGGGTAAAATGCTACTAATTTTGCTTTGTCACTTTTTTGGCTTTCAGCTCATTTCCACCTTGATCCTGCATCAAATCCATGCAGCTCAACAGTTCTTTGGTAACTTTTTGCAGCATGATGTTCTTGCATAGTCAAAGTAGAAGCATCAACAGGTTTCTTGTGGCCCTAATATATTCTAGAGCTTCAGAGTTTCTGTGAGCAAGTATAGTACTAATCACCAGTCCCCAGATCCTCACCCACATTGCCAAGCAAAATATTTTCTCTTCTGTACTAACTCCAGCCAGTGCATCATGATCCTTTTAGAGGCACTTGTCCCTTTAAGTCAATTTAAGGTTAAAGGATGAAAATATGTAATTAGAGGTAAAAGACAATGGGTGCTACTATAGTTCTGGTAGTTTTGTCCCTTATTTAATTTAAAGTAGCCTACATCAAGCTATGTTTTGGACGGGAGGTTTTTTATTATTTATCACGTATGTCCACTACTCATGCCTTCTCCCTCATCTTCAGGCAGCAAGGCACAAGGATTGGTTCTGAACATGCAGAACAGTTATGAAAGTATTTTACATGATGATTCTTTTTTTTTTTTTTGTAGTGAAGTTAGTGACTTTATTGAATATCCACACTTAGTGGTGGTTATCTTTAACTTATGGTCACAGTCAAGAGCGCTATGTTGTTTTTATGGTAATGGCAGGATATATTTGATTAAATGCATAAAAATAGGTTGTAACCTTTCCATGTTCAGATGATATAGTAGTGGCACTGTGGTGTGATCAGGAGATATAGTTCTCTTGTGTTTTTCCAGTCAGTGATTTCTGTGACTGTGACAAACAATTTGCTAGATTTCTGCCTTCAATCCAGTAAAAAAATCAAAAAGAATTTGTAAAAAACAACTTTGCATGAATGACCGTGGCTTTTTATCTATATGGTAATGTCTTAAATTATATTTGAAGATGAAATCAGCAGGTTTCCAAACAGCTTTTATGTGATGAGATCTTCACCCAGTAGAACAATCTGTTTCAAAATAGGATTTTAAAAATGTTATTCTTTATTAATTTTGTGGTATGGTTCACAAATGACGTGTAAGGAGAGCATTTCTACTTGTAATTTCCATTTGTATTGAAAATAAAATGAGAATTTTTATTTTTTATTCCCTTTACATCTTTTTATATTTTCTGAGATGCCTGAGATATTCATGACCTAACACTTTAGAGAGCATATTCAGTAGGACGGGAAATGGTGACATTAAATAATTACATAAGGAACTCTATCAAAGGAATTCTCACCAAGATTTTGTGCAAGGTGAGGGAAAACATTTCATTTCTGTGTGTGTATCTAGGTCAGTGTATTTTTTGCCTGTAGCTACGGTCACAGCTAAACATACTCATAATCCAGAGAGACCAACACATCACCCAGATGTAACAATTTGGTGATGTAAGACAATTCTGAATAACATTTTAAAGGATATTAAGGCAGACATCTTAAGTGGTTTATGAAGATTCATAAAGGAGAAGATGACTGAGACCTCAGTGATGACATTCACCTGAGACACATTAATTATAGATTTCTTGTCATTCAGGATTAATGTATGTCTAACCATAATATAAAAAGGGGAAGATTGAACAAAGATGGAAAAAAATGTAGTTTTATGCTGAACAAGGGGCAGCATAAGAGAGAGCAGAGCCTTACTGTGCCTATACTAGCTGCATTGTATTTCCCTTCCTCTACAACATAACACACGCTGACTTTTTTAAGGTACTGTGAGTCAGAAATAGCAGAAAAAGTCAAAGACTACTTATCCATTTCCAATGATGAAGGCAAAAATAAAGCAGCATAAGACAAAAATGTTCTTTTCCTGCTTTTACTTGCTATCTAGGTCAAGCAACTGGCATGTCAACAATAAGTAGTACCTTACGTCCCACTTAACTAAGCAGACATAGCTACACTTTGACTTATAACAAGGTAAAAGATCTGTCTAGACATTCATTCTGTCCATTCTACATGTCCATCTTACACTGCTGCCATTTTATTTTTTCAAGATCTGGTTTGCTGCAAGATACTTCAGTGAAAAGGAATTAAAATATAAAAAATTTTTCTCTCTGTTTGTGACATAGCCTCTTAAACTGACAAAAGCTAGCAGATTTATCTGTGGTAAAAGAACACTCTTCATAATAAATTATGATTTATGCCCACAGGTCAGAAGGACCCTTTGTCTCCCTGTACAAAATAAAAGGATGACACAATGACAATTATCTCCGTGGGACTTTTCTAAAAACATTTCTAATGGAGAACAATATATTATATATTTATAACAAAACACTAAACTGACTGCAGGTCCCCAGAAAATCTTTTTTAAAAACATGTTACTCATATCACACAATACGCTACAGACGCTGAAACTACCCACATTAAGTTTTTGTGCAATTAAATTAGAATAGATTAGATGTCACTCATGAATTATCTTCTGCTCTTCTACAGTAATTCATTTAATTGGCCTCAATGATCAACTCTGAGGTTTCTCATCTCTAGTCAATTTGTTCTGCCCAGGACCAGAGTTTGCAGGAGATATATCAATTCTGAACACTTTTCTTCAGTTCACTCCAGGTCTTCAAGTGATTACATGAGTAGATATGCATGAAGATTCAGCAAAAGTTACCAAAAACCATCATCCAGACAATTTTTAAAATATCACTTCTTTAAAGTTCCTGATTAGTTTCTACTTATCCAGCAAGGCATGTCTTTATATATATTTCTCACCAGGTAATTTTTGATCAGGTAACATCCAGAGTTAAAAGAATACAGACAGCTACAATATTGGATTTAACACCTGATATTTAAGTCTGAAAGCAGTGGATATACAGAATTAACAGCCATAGATTTTGTAGTCAAAGTATATGACAATATTACTAAAAGTATGGGTCAGTAACTGAAATCCCTTTAATCAGATTGCAGTGCACGTGAGGATCATACTGCTTTTTTTTTTTTTATAAATACTATTTAAAGCAGATCATTATCAGGAAGAAGAAACTATGTGAAAGTGAAAGGCATACAGATTAGGACAGGGAGAACAAGATATTAGTTCAATGTAGCAAAACTCTTTTTTTTTCCTTTACCATTATTGTGTGCATGTATGTGCATGGGTGGGTATGGATGCACAGGTACTATTGGGTGGGTTTTATTGGGTACCCGTATAATTTGTAAAAAGCATCATCATATTTGTTTAGAAAAACAAGCCCATCTAGGTTAAGCAGATAACTGTCATTTTAAAATGTTCCCTTCCTTCTAAATTTATTTGTTTTACTATTCTGACAGAAGCATTTTTCTCTTTTTTTCTGAAACAGGGTTTTGAAATGGTTCAGAAATGGAAACCTTCTCACACTGTTTTCAGGGGAAAGGACTTTTCTTTGACCAGAGGTCTGCTTGCAAACCTGAGTACAAGCATTGCTACAACTGTAACGCATCCACAGCCTTCTGTTAAATCATGTAGTCAGCCACCTAACTCACAATAGTATCCTACCCTAGTGACTGGCTGATTAGCTTCATGAGCTATCTCTGAAGAGGACTCTGATGGGAGGGTCAGAACAGACCCAAGTTTCTCCATTTGCCGCAAAGCTGCACAGCAGAAGCAGGAGCAACCAAAGAGATGGCAGGAAGCCGCTCCACACCAGTTCAGTTCTCCACCCTCTTTCCCACTTAGGTAGGGAACAAGCAGCAGCAGGAAGAGCAGTAACAAGCTTTCACAAGTGGGTGAAAAGGGAAGAAAAATATGCCTCTTTAAAGATACACCCAGAGAGACTAACAAAATCACAGATGGATTAATCTCTTTCCATTATATTCCTACATGACCACACATAAGATGCAAGCAATCAAGATTTCTGGTGCATGTCAGGGGTGTCTTCCTGCTACCAGTACCAGGGTGATGATGTCTAAGCTGTAACTTGTTCCACATGTCTACTTCAATAAAAAAAGAGACTTGATTCATTTGTACCTGATTGAGCAAGCTGCCAGTGAACACCTCTGGAGTTGCATCTGAATTTTCTCAAGACCTCTGAAAATGGAGGATTCACAGCACTCTTCAGTGAGCTGTCAGCTCTTTGTAGGAACAGAGTAGTAATAATTTCTTTCCTCAGCTAAGCTGTTGTATTTCAGACCTTCAGCATTTTAATTTATGCCTGAGTAGTTATCTAAAGACAAAAACAGGTAAAGCAAGAATATTCATACATATTTAACAGGCTGGTGATATCTGGATTTAAGTTCAGGGTCTATGTATCAGAAGGATACTCTGGAAGTTCTATTTCAAACCTAGGCCTCTAAAATGTCTTGGAGATTAACAAATAAAAATAATTCCCTTGGAATACGAGAATTAATTTGTAATAGTTGTCACATTATATTATACTTCACTCTAATATTTTAGATCACAAAGTTTAGCTAACAAGACCCTTAAAGGTAGAAATACCTCCAGAACACCTCAACACTTGGAAAGCAAATTTGGAAAATAACCCTAACCGTACAGAAAAGATCAGGTGATGATTTATGTTTTATAAAGTTTATTATCGGGGACTTTCAACTTACAAACCTGAAGCAGATACCAAAAATAATTACATATTAGAAATTTTTTTTAAGTATTGTAATTTTATTGATACTTAAGATACTTAATCCTCAGAATTAAAAGATCAGTTCTCTCTTTAGGGAAGGAATAAACTATGTGGAACAAGTTACAGTTTTCACATCAGCATTATTTTCTGCTTGTTCTATGGTAACACCTCAATAAGGGTTCAGAACATTTGGATACGATGTTTGGAATTCAAACACAAAGGACAAATGTTTAATGCCCCCAACATTTACACAGTGCTATTAGTCTATTCTTACAACAGTAAAATGATCATAGAAATCTTCTCCTGTTTAAAAGACTAAAACATGCTTGTGGAGATGTTCCTAAAACACTTGAGCATGTATTCACATGTGAGCTTCAAACACATAGTTTAACATCAAAAGCTATCATGATGCGAAGTGCTAATCTAGAATAAATTCTCTCTGCTTGTATAGATTATTAACAAGATGTTGACAGGCTGCTTTTATGTCAGCCTGATTTATCTTGGATTGCTTACCATCTTTTCTCACCCCTCAAACTTTATGCCTGAGGAGATATAATTTCTCCTCTTGCAGCCATAGTAAAGCTGACATTAAGGCATATGGCCTAACTTTAACTGAGAACAGCGTGCTCCAGCACATTCACAAATGCAGTCCTGTGCCAATAGCCCATCTAGGTACAGCTAGCCTCCTGGGTATCCTGTCTTGTGCACTGGATAACTGTTACAGCACACTATTTCAAACAAAAATAAATTAAATGTAAATTGTGTGCTGCTAACAATGAAAATGATGCATCTCTTCCACAGTGCACTACATTAAAATTCAACTAACAGCTGAATCCAGATATTTCTGATATGATAAACTAAACAGTCTGGGTTTGGATTAATTGACTTTTTCCCTGTAGATAAACATCAGGTGAAGTTGCATGGTTGCCTGCATTTAGTGCTTAGTCATTATGGCAATATTTTAAGGGAGGGGACATTGTATTGTAATACTCCTACAGATTCATTCTTATAAAACTGATAACTCAGGATGAGCCTTTATTCAAAGAGGAGAGTGAAACAAGAATTTTCTTTCCTGCTCCCATATTTCTTTTATTTTTTAATAGTGGAATGACTACCCCAAAATAAGATCAGGTTTGGGGAATTTATATGTAAAAAAATTGTACATTATTCAAATTTCAGAAGAAAAGCCTAATAATTTCAGAAAATTTTTCAACTACTGCAAATATGGGCAATCTAAACATTTGGGCAAACTGCAATAAAGAATGTTATCTTATTGTGCTTTAGTGCACATGTTGTTTTTCAGGGAATGCAATACCCATTTCTACTTATCTTGCTTGATTACTGACAGTAGTTAAGGCTAAACCTATGCATGAATCACATTCTTCACTTTTTAGAAAAAATCATAACTCCAATTCCATTTTGTTTCTCCAATGAAAAAAGAAAGTTGCTAAATTATTTGGTAATAAATTGAGGATATTTATGAAAATTTTATTTAAAATATGATCATAATATTTGCATGCTTGTCAATTGGTATTATATGGAATTTAAATATTTTATATAAAAAGCTATTAGAGACTGTAAAATGAAAACTTCCATTCATGAGATATTTTTACTATAAGAAAATATGAAAACAAAATATAAATACATTCTTATGGACTATGACACTATTTTCAGTAAATACTTCATTTCAGTAAAATGCTATATCTAACAGGGAAAAAACCCTTTGTGAAATGTGTTTGATTTCTTTGTCAGGCTAGACTGTTTTAGAGGTCCATATTAGATAATAAAATGTATTTTTCAAATCTTTGTTTAGGATAGATATGTTTGTTTTGCCTTAAGTAATATGCCTCTCAAAACTGTATGTGAGGCATTGCCTTGCCTGAGTGAATAGCAAAGGAGGGTATTTTTCCTAATTATAAAAAGCTAGTCAGAAAAGAGGGGAAAAAACAGCCTTGGTGCGAAAAATCCACTCAAGAACAATAGTTAAGTTTAAAGCTGGGAAAACACCACTCCTCAGTTCATGGCAATGAGGATGTTATGCTCTGGTTGAGAGAAGACTGATCAAAAGACAGCAATCTGTTAAGAGGAGGACCCTACAGTGAGGCAGAAGCTGCCAGCTTCTTGAGGCTGACATGGATTGATTGAGAATCAAGGTTTACAATAGATGAGCATATACCGGGTCTTCAAACACCAATATCCAACATATTTATGTAGGAACTGAAGGGAATACCAAATATAAGTCAGTTAATAAGTGTATTTTTGCTTCAAAACCATCTCTGTCTGGTGTAAAAATTTTAGCAAAATAGACCATGCTTTGTTTTTAAGTATCTGCTCTTCAGTTACATAATGCTGTTACTTTGCAAGGCTTTGAAAGAAAAATCTTGAAGGCTGTATTGGGTTTGTGTGGTAAGGTTTTGGTAGGGGGGCGGCTACAGCAGTGGCTTCTATGAGAAGCTCCTAGAAGCCTCCCCCATGTCTGATAGAGCCAACGCCGGCCAGCTCCAAGACAGACCGCCGCTGGCCAAGACCAAGCCCATCAGCGACGGTGGTAGCGCCTCTGGGATAACATATTTAAGAAGGGGAACAAAAAAAAAAAACCTGGACTGTTGCAGCCAGAGAAAGGAGTGAGAACATGTGAGAGGAACAACTCTGCAGACACCAAGGTCAGTGAAGAAGGAGGGGGAGGAGGTGATCCAGGCACCGGAGCAGACATTCCCCTGCAGCCCCTGGTGAAGACCATGGTGAGGCAGGCTGTCCCCCTGCAGCCCATGGAGGTTCACAGCGGAGCAGATAGCCACCTGCATCCCGTGGAGGACCCCGCGCTGGAGCAGGTGGATGCCTGAAGGAGGCTGTGACCCCATGGGAAGCCCACGCTGGAGCAGGCGGCTGGTAGGACCTTGCGGACCCGTGGAGAGAGGACCCCACACCAAAGCAGGTTTTCTGGCAGGACTTGTGACGCCGCTGGAGACCCACGCTGGAGAACCATGCCGGAGCAGTCTATTCCTGAAGGACTTGTGACCCTGTGGAAAGGACCCACACTGGAGCAGTTCGTGAAGAACTGTGGCCCATGGGAAGGACCCATGTTGGAGAAGTTCATGGAGGACGGTCTCCTANAGACCCACGCTGGAGAACCATGCCGGAGCAGTCTATTCCTGAAGGACTTGTGACCCTGTGGAAAGGACCCACACTGGAGCAGTTCGTGAAGAACTGTGGCCCATGGGAAGGACCCATGTTGGAGAAGTTCATGGAGGACTGTCTCCTATGGGAGGGACCTCACGCTGGAGCAGGGGAAGAGTGTGAAGAGTCCTCCCCCTGAGGAGGAAGGACTGGCAGAGACAACGTGTGATGAACTGACCGAAACCCCCATTCCTTGTCCCCTGCGCCGCTCGGGGGGAGGAGGTAGAGAATAATCAGGAGTCAAGTTAAGCCCAGGAAGAAGGGAGGGATGGGGAGAAGGTGTTTTAAGACTTGGTTTTATTTCTCATTCCCCTACTCTGATTGGGTTGTTAATAAATTAGGCTAATTTCCCCAAGTCAAGTCTGTTTTGCCCATGATGGTAACTGCTGAGTGATCTCTCCCTGTCCTTATCTCAACCCATGAGCCTTTCATTATATTTTCTCTCCCCTGTCCAGCTGAGGAGGGGGAGTGATAGAGTGGCTTTGGTGGGCACCTGCCACCCAGCCAGGGTCAACCCACCACAAAGGCACCAGGAAAATGACACTACTTCTAACTTTAAAGTTAGCAGTCAAGGAGGTTTATCTCAAAGGCTAAAGCAAGAATGATCTGTTCACAGTGAAACAGGGGCATAAGTCCTCTACTTTGATCAGACACAATGATGGAACTGAGCAACAAAGGGAAAGCTCACTCAGGGACCATCTTATTCTGAAAGATGTGCTTCAAAAATGAGAGTCAATTACTTAGGTCCTCAACAGTAAGTGTAAGTGTTCTATGGATATCAGGAATATTTTCATTTTCAAAAGAATGGAAAATTTAAACTTTAAAAAGGCAATTTTCTTCCTCTGTATGGCAGAAATCAGGATGAAAGCTCATACGCGTGCAAATTATCTTGTATAGGTCTAGTGTGGGATCCTCCACTTTTCTGTAAAATGGGACCCAGGGTCAGAAAAAAATTTCTGGGCTAGAAATGTCTAATAATAACTCTTGTAAGGTTTAACAGGATGGTTAAACATATTTATATAAACTATATGCTAAAACACAACCATTTGTTATATAAAATACTCACAAACATTTCTACCCACTCTTCCTTGATGGTTTTTCCCCAGTTTTCTCTGCCTTTTCTGACTTAACAGTCTACATATGTATATATGCACTGTCTAGATATAAATGAGTCAATATTTCCCTCACACAATAAACTTTATTTATATTTGCACATTGCTTTTAACTACCCGAGAGAAAATTACTTTACAGTCACGGAAATTGAAACTAAAAGAGTCCTACTAAGTTTATTGTTCATATGGTCTGCTAGAGCTACTACATAAGGTGTGTTTCAAATATTTTAGCCATTTTCATTTCAATAAAAGAGACACTCAGGTTCTTACAGTTTCCCAGAAGAATCTATTAGGTAGTTTAATGGACTTCAACAGAAAACAGTTTTCCATATACATGTTTCTTGATCGGATTCATCCCATTATTTCTAGAATCTCCACATATTTTTCAGAAACAATATTTTATTGAAGAGGAGGGTTGTTGTGTTGAGACTATTCAGATATGTAGAAATCGTGATAGTTTTATCCTAACAGTCATTTGTTCTGTATTCCATTAATCATTGCATAATACATGAAGGCAGTAAAATACAGGACAGAATTTTCAATGAAGTCTATGATGAATTGCACATTCTAAGCAAGTATATTTTGTGTGTTGTTTTGCATTATAGAATCTGTGTACAGTTTTGATATACTGCAGCCTATTTGGAGTGTGTAACTTGTTTGATTTCTCTGCTGCCTATTGGTTCCATACTGTTAAGAAAAGAAGCTCTAGAAGTGACAGAAGAAGAAGGTGTTCTTAAACTTGGACCACTCAAGTGAACTGTGAATGCCCTAGACTGATGATGACAGCACTCATTTGGGAATGGAGGTAGCTGAGTTCCACTTCTATTGCATATACAATTTTGGAGTTTTAGTCAGTGAATTTGCAAAGTGCACTGAAAGTCCTGGAAGCAAATATGCAAATGCTGTGCTCCCTTTTTCCTCCCCATACCCTGTAAATTTGTTTCTTCTGAACTTGTAATTTGTCCATACCTGGCTACAACAAGCCCAAGCTTTATAAAGAAAGAGTAGAGGTTGACCTCTCTTTTTGTTGTATTCCCAGTAAAATTAGGTTATGTTTGACATTTAGGGTAACATACAGCAAAGCAGAAGTGGTCTTCGTGAAGAGTACTAAATCTAGTTATTCTACCTCCTTAGCAGGAATTATTACTTTGGAGTAAAAACTTAGGAGGTCACCTTTCCAACTCCTCTTTAAAACAGAACAACCATGCTGTTAGGCTCTACTCTCAGGAGAGAACTAAGTGACTTGAACCCTGTGTTGACCAGGTGTAGCCCTGGTTCTGCTGGCTTCTGGTATAGAAACAGCTCTAAACTTAGTTTTTTTAGTGCTATGATCTGTATTCAGACTGAGGGAAGAAAAGTGTATCTGTAGCCTGATAACAGCGATATTCCTCTAGGAAAAAAAAAAATCGTATACTTAAATCTTGTGAAATAAGCTGTCCTGCTTTTGGGATAATATTTCAACCAGACTTTTATTTTTGCACTTCTTTTCATTGATTAAAAATGGTCAGAGTTGCTAATCTACTTCCCTGGATTCAGCTGAGTAGAGTGCAATTCAATGCTTTTGATGTAAGACATTTTCCAAGCATACCATAATATCAAATAATTTTGCCTGTGTTTAGATGTGTTTCTGAAAATGTGCAGGCATCCAAATTTAAGCAAGTAGTTCATTCTGGAGGCCATGCAGGCATCCAAATTTAAGCAAGTAGTTCATTCTGGAGGCCACCATTCATTTTAGACTCTGCAAGTTCAAGTAGCTCTGGAAAAACAGGTTCTTTAAGTGTTTTATGACATCTACATACCTTGACCTTCCTAAATGCCTAAATATGTGACTTGGGTTAGCCTAAAGTCATTTAGATAGTTTTAAGCATTTAGCCTATGCCTCAAACATTTCTGCATAAGAGCTCCAGGAGCTTAAGTAAGCTAGTCTTTCAGAACACACTGTAATTGCATGGGACTTAAGGAACTGACACTATTTCCATAGTCAAACACTACATTTATTTTAGACTGAGACTGAGAAGAGAAAAGGAATTTTGTCATGATACTTGAAATTACTTCTACAGTATTATACACTGTAAAGAAAAGTTTTTCATTCTCCTTTACTTATAATAAAGTATTTAATGCATTCAGTTTCAATCCAGGCATGATCATCCTCCCAGTGAATTAGTGAAAAATTTTCATTGACTTCACTTGTTCAGGACAAAAAATTAGGAAATATCACTGAAATC
>WAAD01036815.1:0-35545 GCA_013389945.1 Fregata magnificens | reverse complement strand
ACTCTATTTTGACACCAGCAGTCAACCAAAAAAAAAAAATCAGTTAGTTATGTTTTGCTATTAAAGAACAATCTGAATCAGTATTCTCCAACAATAGCGTATCAGACATGACCAATTTTAATTTGACAACAGAAAAGAAAAGCACAGATCAAGAGGAGCAAAATAAAATAATATCCAGCTCTTCTTAAGTCTCCCTAATCAGGGGGAAAAAAAAAAAACTGACTTTGTCTGTTAAGGTCTGACTTGATACCAGGACATATATTTCTGGACCCAGCTTCTGGTGTCAATGATCTTTTTGTTAATATTTTGTAAAATAATCTGCCAGTTACCTTTGAAATGCAGTGTAACTAACTTACTTGTGCACCCTACATATCAAATCATCCTTGTATTTGTGTGCAGACAATAATGTTACTCCAGCTAAAGCTCAGCAGCTGCTTTGCATTTGACGAAACAGCCATTATATACAACTTCTTACAAAAAGCCACACCCTACCGTTGTTTTATAATTACCTCAGATGGACCCTTGGAACCTTTTCTAACATCACAACACCACTTTGCCAGAATAGAAACTACATAGACATATTCAGTTTTAGTTCTGGGAATAATTTTCTGTATTTTCCTTAAGTTGTCAGAAAAAAAGAAAAAAAAATCTAAAATCAGCAAGAAGAATCATCTGCAACAGTACAGAATTTAATCTAAAATTCCAAAGAAGTCTTGTGGCCCAGAGACAGTGATGTACAATGAAGAGATGATAACAATGGCAATACATACACAATAGGATTGAGATCTGATGCTTGAGTCTTAGTCCCACTTCTGTCATTGACTGAACTTGACACTTTTCATTTGCATCATTTTGCAAACATGAGATGGGCTTGAGATTGCTGCTTTAAAATACGGATAGCTAGATAAGACATACTAGGAGACCTGGCTTTTCAAATTGAGTTTTGGAGTCTGTGTCCTTTGTGATAACTGAGCCTCAGCGAGATTAATGACATTTACTCTCTTCAAAAATGTATTATGAACATTTAACTGATGTCCACAAGTAACATTTATATGGAAAATACTATTGCAGACATTGCAAGGAGTAGAAACACTACTTAAAAATTCCTGACTTGCCTCTCACTGTAATTTCTTTAGGTTCTGTATATTCCTGTGAGTGAACTACAGGCTGGGTCTGAAGTTTGCTATGTTCTGCCTTACCCTACTGGTTCTTTTTAATTTTGACAGGTGCAAGGATTTCCAGGTATGTCTCAATTGCATCTATCACTTGTTTCTATTCTGTGGTCCTCTTGTCATACAAATACCTGATAAAATGGTTCAAGTTTAAACATACAAGACTGACAATAGTCATCTTTGGTCCTCTTTCTTAAATTAGCACTCACTAGAAATGCTTTTTTTTGCAGGCAGAACAAATTAATTATAAATCCTAACCTGTGGATTCATAAACTGCATTAGTTTCAGCTATGTCTGTTATGTAGTCTATTTGAAGTTTCCAATGCTGGTTAAAGAATAACAATAGGCAAAAGACAATTGATGTCTGTTAATTAGAGATGCGTTACACAAAAATCATACATTGATCTAAAAGTGTTTTACCTCCCAGTAATAAGAATTGCATATATCCTAACTATGCTTCGCACCAAAAGTTTCTTGAAGTAGGAATTTTCAGGGACCTCCCTTTTCTACAGTTTTCCAGATACTGGAGTGGGTTTTTCATGTCAGGTAGCCAAGTTCAAGGCACACTTCTTATTCACAACAAGGGCTAGGCTAGCAGATCAGAGGCAAGCTACCATTGCTCCCTTTCCATCCATTTCAGCAACATATGCAGCTTAGCTAAAACAAAGAAAAGTTGCAGTCTCCAAAGTTTTGGTTCCACTGTTAACCTCTTAAATCCCATGCACCCATACAACACATTATCAATACTAAAGAAATCATTCAGTGATTCAGCCCTTGTCCATGTCCATAAGGCAGGTGAAGTGTAAGCAAGTCTTTGAGAGAAATCATAGAATTGCACTGGTAGTTTTCTGTTGTACAACAGTTCTTGCAAGAATGGGTTCCACAAACCTTTAGTAGGATCAAGGAACTCCAAATTTTCTTACACATCTTAAATACTGTAAAAATACAAAGACTGCTTCAAATACCAAAGAATAAGGAAAAAGTGTATGTAGTAATGAGTATGTAGTAATACTAACAGAATTTTCTAGGCCTTTTATATAATTATGTATAAACTAAGGCTTTTAATTTAAATTAAACCAGAAGAGATGTCAAAGGAAGAAGAATCAAAGGAAATTAAATTAGGCAAAAGACAGAAAAAACTCACCTTTTTCCCCTGCCCATGTACAACTAGCCACAGAACAAGATCAGACTGGTTTAAATAATCACAGAATATAAAGGTTATGCTAGAGGTTAGCCTGTGTCTGCTTAAAGTCAACATGACAAAATAAATATCTTCACATCCCAGAGAGCTTGATTTTAAGGATTATGTAGTAAAAGATAAGCTCTATCCTGGAGTTTTGTTCCTTTGGTATGTTTATGATGAGATTCCCACCCACATTTGCAATGAGATATTCATTTCATCCCAACATAACAGCTTGGGAAAGATTAGCCCTAACATACCAGCCACCTGAGAGCTTTTATTAATTTAAATCAGTAAGTCTTTGAGAATGAAGATATTTCTCTTAGTTTTTTAAAATTTATCATTTATGTATTGATTTCAAGCACTATTTCATTATTTTGATTCTATTGAGTATTAAATTTTTTTGCCATTTGTAAATTTCTTTTAAAATTATTTTCCTTTCAGAGTGGGTTCTTTTGGTTCTTAACTCACTCCAACAGCTTTCAATACTATCAGTGCTTTTATTCCTATAAGATAAGCATTATGCAAGAAAAATAACATTGTTCTTCAATTAGGACAAGCTTGTTCTTTTTTATATTCCATATCCCAAGACGGTAAAATCGCTTTAGCATGACAATGTCCTCCTTAAATTAAATGGCTGGTTGTTTGGGACCCAATAATTTGTTGTAGTTTCTATGTGCAACCTGTTCAAAAATATTCTTAGCAGCTTGAAGTTTTCACTGCATGATTTTCAGGTGATGGGCCAAAGATAACTTGCTTGCAGATAACTCCATTAAAACAAAAAAAACAAACAACACCCACCCCTCATATTTTATTAATTTAAGAGGCTAAGATGGTCAAAAAGAAAACACTTGTTTGTTTGTCAACAAACCCTGAGAATGGAAGAAGGCTCAGAGGAAATGAACGCAGGTGATGTTCTCATGAAGCTCAGGGATGAATATGAGGAGTGACCACAACTGTTGTAAAGACAACTTATATCAACTTATATCAACTCAGAGGGGATTGGAAGGAAACCTTTGTTTTATCTGCATCAGTTGAATGGATCAACTGGCTATATCAGCTGAGGGGAACTGGTTGTGTAAATGGCCTTCCCTCAGTCAAAAAAGTGCAAATGTCTTCTTGAGCCAGCCAGACCAGCACAGGGGAAGTGGGGGAAGGAGGGGGGCATGTTTATATGCGGCTTGGCTCAGTCCAACATAAAGTGTACACTGTGAGCAACCAGCAAAATGAAGAGAACAACAGGCTTGAACTAGCTTCAACCCACATATTCCTTCCTGGTGACTGGGGATGTCCGGTGTCGTGATGGTGAGCTTCTAGAGACTGGCAATGGGAATCATGTTTGTATTGTGGTCCAATTGCAATTGCAATATTGTGCTTGTATTGTGATTTCAGTGCATTGCTGTGTCATTCTGCTAATCAAAATCCCGAGTAACATCAAATATCATCAAATAAGTAAATCTGCTACTAAAACATTAAACCCTCCTTGCATGGAATATCTAAAAGAACCTGGTCTGAGAATATTGGACTCTGACAAATCTGAAGGGTATGTTATTCATCTGCCTTCAGATTTAACTCAAGTCAAATCTCTCTCTACTATTACACTCCTGGTTGTCTTCTGAACAGCCATCATCAAATATTTCCATAGGAAATAATATGTTCATTTTGAAATTAAATTAATGTCATTATACAATTAATGTTCCCCTGTGTTTTAGCTTATTTGATAAGCTTTGTTTAAACACATCTATTTCATTTGGCAGTAAACAAATTTCAGGAAAAAGTATATTAGTAGCCTGATTTTTGTTCCTCAGTAAAACATAATTATTGAATCCAATTTATACTAATGCACTGGATATTTCAATTACCAAAAAAAAAAAAAAAACCACAATAATGTGTGGGGAAAAGCCAGTCCCATTCAAGTCAGTGTCAGCCAGATCTCAGTAAAAATTGAATCATACCTCTTTTCTTTGAATGTTTAGAAAATAATTCAAGTTGTTACACTGATGTAGAGAAATTTCTGATTGTGACAGAAGTTTCTCAATATTCAGTATACAAAATACTGAAGCAAATGAAAAGCAGTGATTATTCGTATACCCTCACCCCTTTTTGCCAGTGCCTGACTCCAATGTGTCCTCTGTCAGTTCTTGACCATACTGTCAGTCCTTCTGTGCTACCTACATACTTTATTTTTTCCCTGTTTGGCAATTTCTATTTCTTTCATAAACTACAAAATCTCCTCCAAACAATAGTTTTTCATGTGTTTTGTGTCACTAGTGCCAGGTTTCTATATTTGAAATGAGGATGATCACTGCTTCACCTATTTCTATTCAGAGTAGCATCTGCACCTTGCAACTCACATCTTAAAGGACAGGGTCAAGGAAACAGTCATGCCCTCCTACTGCAGCATGGTTTCACTCATCCCATAACTGAAACTGGGACTGATACCTTCTTCATTTTAAGTTGTTTAAATTTATCAGAATCCCAATAGCTTTCATAATAACTACCTTGAGACCCAGTAAATTGTTATATTCTCTGAAAAAGAGCAAACATTTAAAAAAATATTTGGAATGATTTTCCCAAAAATGTTTTGAAAATCTCCTTGTGTTATGAATGAGAGAAGGTAACCAGCAGTCCTGTGAGGGAGTGACAGACAGGATTGCTGAGCAAAGGGCATGGGGTGATGTGACAGGAAGGGATGGAAAATCAACAAAATGGGACTTAAGCACCCAGCACTTGCATCGAAGCAAGGAAATGCTTACAAGGCAGCATTATGGAGAAATCCTCCAAACACTTTCCAGAAACTCAACATGCTTCTCTAAAGTGCCTGTATACTAGTTCATGCAGTATGGGAAATAAACATAATGAGTTAGAGATTTGTGTGCAGTTGCAAGGCTATGATCTTGTTGGGATCATGGAGACATGTTGGGATGGCTCCCATGGCTGGAGTGTTGCAGTGGTGGGATACAGGCTCTTTAGGAGGGACAGGATGGGAAGACAAAGAAAAGGGGTTGCTTTTTAAGGGAGAGAGCAGCTGGAGTTCAAGGAGCTCTGCTTGGGGATGGAAAAGGTGTCAAATTAGAGTTTATGGGTTAGGATTAAATAGAAGACAGTTAAAGATGACATTATAGTGGGTGCCTGCTACAGGCCACCTGACCAGGAGGAACAAGTGGATCAGGCCCTCTACAGACAGATAGGAGCAGCCTAAAGTTTGCAAACCGTGGTCCTCATGGGGGACCTTAACCACCCTGATATCTGCTGGAGGGACAACACAGCAGGACATAAGCAATCCAGGAGGTTCCTGGAGTGCATTGATGATAACTTTCTCTTCTAAGTGATAGAGGAGCCAAGGAGGAGAGGTACCCTGCTGGACTTCATACTTATCAACGAGGGGGTTGGGACATCAACAACATTGGGGATGTGAAGGTCAAAGGCAGAGTTGGCTGCAGTGACCATGAGATGGTGGAGTTCAGGATCCTGAGGGCAAGGAGGAGACTGAAAAGCAAGCTTACAACACTGGACCTCAGGAGAGCAGACTCTGGCCTTTTCAAACGTCTTCTTGGAAGAGTCCAGTGGAATAAGTCCCTGGAGGGAAGAAGGGCCCAAGAAAGCTGGTTAATAATCAAGGATCACCTCCTCAAAGCTCAAGAGAGTTCCATCCCAACAAATAAGAAGTCAGGCAAAAACGCGAGGAGGCCTGCGTGGATGAACAAAGAGCTCCTAGCTGAACTCTAACACAAAAAGGAAGCATAGAGGGGGTGGAAGCAAGGACAGGTAACCTGGGAGGAATACAGAAACATTGTCCAAGCATCCAGGGATGAAGTTAAGAAAGCTAAAGCCCAAATGGAATTGAATCTGGCTAGGGATGTCAAAGACAACAAGGGCTTCTGTAAGTACATAGGCGGCAAAAGGAAGACTAGGGTAAATGTGGACCCATTGCTCAACTAGATGGGGGACCTGGTTACATAGGATATGGAAAAGGCTGAGGCACTGGATGCCTTCTGTGCCTCAGCCTTTTCTAGTAAGAACAGTCTTCGGGAATCCCAGGCCCTGGAGACCAGAGGAAAGGCTGGAGCAAGGAAGACATAGCCTTTGTGGAAGAGGATCAGATCAGGGAATACTTAAGCAAAGTGGACATAGATAAGTCCATGGGCCCTGATGGGATGCAGCCATTAGCGCTGAGGGAGCTGGCTGATACTGTGAGGCCACTCTCCATAATCCTTGATCTATCATGGCAACTGGGAGAAGTGCCTGAAGACTGGAGGAAAGCAAAAGTCACTCCTATCTTCAAGAAGGGCAAGAAGGAGGATCCACTGAACTACAGGTCAGTCAGCCTCACCTCAATCCCTGGGAAGGTAATGGAGCAGCTAATCCTGGAAACCATTTCCGGGCACATGAAGGACAAGAAAATCATCAGGAGTAGTCAGCATGGCTTCACCAAGGGAAGTCCTGTGATAAACCAACTTGATAAACTTCTACAATGACATGACTGGGCTGGTAGACAAGGAGAGAGCAGTGGATATTTTCTACCTGGACTTCAGTAAGACCTTTGACATTGTCTCCTGTAAGATAGTCAGAGACAAAAAGTTGATGTATGGGCTAGATAAGCAGTCAGTGAGATGGGTTGAAAAGTGGCTGAATAGTCAGGCCCAGAGGGTGATGACCACTGGCATGAAATCTAGTCGTCAGTCAGTAATTAGTGGTGTACCCCAGGGGTCAACACTGGGTCCAATCCTGTTCAACATCTTCATTAATGATCTGGATGATGGGACGGTGTTTGCTGGTGACATAAAACTGGGAGGAGTGGATGATATGCCAAAGGGTCATGCTGCCATCCAGAGGGATTTGGACAGGCTGGAGAAGCGGGCTGACAGGAACCTCATGAAGGTCAACAAGGAGAAGTGCAAAGTCCTGCACCTGGGGAGGAACAACCCCATGCACCAATATATGCTGAGGATCACTCAACTGGAAAGCAGCTTGGCAGAAAAGGACCTGGAGGTCCTAGTGGAAAACAAGCCGAATAGGAGTCAGCAATGTGCCTTTGCGGCAAAGACAGCTAATGGTATCCTGAGCTGCATTAGACAAAATATTGGCAGCAGGTAAAGGGAAATCATCCTTCCCCTCTAGTCAGCACTGGTGAGGCCACACCTGGAGTCCTATGTCCAAGTCTGGGCTCCTCAGTACAAGAGAGACATGGACATACTGGAGAGAGTCCAACGAAGGGCCACAAAGATCATTAAGGGACTGTAGAATCTCATATGAAGAGGGACTTAGAGAGCTGAGACCATTTAGCCTACAGAAGAGAAGGCTCGGGGGGATCTTATCAATGTATATTAATATCTGAAGGGAGGGTGTAAAGAAGGTGGGGCCGGGCTCTTTTCAGTGATGCCCAGTGACAGGACAAAAGGCAATAGGCAAAAACTGAAACACAGGAGGTTCAATCTGAATGTAAGGAAACACATTTTTACTGTGAGGGTGACTGAGCACTGGCACAGGTTGCCCAGAGAGGCTGTGGAGTCCTCCATCCTTGGAGATATTCAAAGGCCATCTGAACAAGGTCCTGGGTAACCTGCTCCAGGTGGCCCTGCTTGAGCAGGCATGTTGGACCAGGTGACCTCCAGAGGTCCCTTCCAACCTCAGCCATTCTGTGATTCTGTGAACCATTTTATGTCTATATTCATACACACATGCATACAACAGTAGAGAAAGAATCCCTCTCTGCATATGTGGTTGTATGTACATATATATCCTGAATATATATGAAACAGGCCTTCAGTTTAAACAATTTACATCCAGAATTTTCTTTGGACTTGGATTATCTCTTTAGATATCAGTATTTTAATACTCTGACCTATTTAACTTGACAGATATCACAGAAACTATTAAGCTGTTCTATCTTGTGTAAAGAAAAACAGTGGTTCAGTAGAGGGGTGTACACAGGTACAGACAGGTCAAAGAAAAAAGATAAGGACCTCACATAAATGTTAACATCATTTCTTCCTACAGTTGGTTGTTTTCCTGATTATAAGGGACTATGATTAATTTCTAATCTTCAGAAAAAATCAGAGGCAAACTATTTTTGCTAGTACCATTGTGATCATTTTACAATTTCAGGGTAGTCTGATGTGGTAAATAGTTAGAAATTGTTTCTCATATATAACAGTCCAGTTTAAAGTTCTATTTTCTGAATTTTGTGTGGTCCAGAGCAATAAGCCTCAGAAGTAAAGCTAAGAGGATGGTAAATTCACTGAAAATTTGAGATTCACTAGGTTAATTTTTTTTGTGAATTAGGATCAAATATGTTGCATCACTTTAGTGGAAAAAAAAATTTGGTAAATATTGGTAAATAAAGAGTGAAGTGCAATTAAAATATTTCACTTGGGAAATGCTCAGTTATTTTATTATAATATTTTCAAAATAAACTATTTTAAAGTGGTATTTTAATTTAAATATTAATCTAATTTCCTTTAAAACCAATTTTAAAAATGTAAGTGACCCAAGAAACAACGCATTGTGTTCCATATTGACCTAGGTTTTATTTTATCCCCATCTGACTGAGAAAAGCTTGGAAAAATAGTTTTGGTTCAGTGTAAGATTTTCCCTTCTCTCACCATTTTCCTCTTCTGTTTTAGGGAACCTAAAAAAAATCTGTTATTTCTTCATTTCTATCTAATAAAATTTGATTCCACTGAAAGCAGGCAGAAGGAAATTTGAGAGACAAAAATAAACAGGTAAATTTGTGAGAATGCATCATTTCAAGTCATGAGGAAGTAGATACTGAAAAGACTATCCACAAAACAATAAAATTGTATCAACTTCACCTTCTCCACACTCAAAATAAAGAAAAAAAAAAATCCACTCTAAGAGCAAATCTGCAAAAGCCTTGTCCTAATGCACTGTCTGCATACATATGATTAATGGCTGTGGTGAATAGGTTGTGAATGACAGTGCTCTGCTTAATGGAGATGAGTAGACACACATGCACTCAGCACACTTATGAAATAATGTGTGCTTTGCTGAGTAAGGGTTGAGACTAAATGCTTTATTTAAAGCTGAGAGAAAAAAATGTAATCTGGTTAATTAATGCATTATTTTCTAGGGAACTGCTTAAATGAAAGAATATTGGTCAATACATAATAATTCTTAATAAATTATTACTTAGCTCCAAATGAGGTCAAATCTTTTATAAAATGGTATGCATACAAATGACCTAATAGTCATTTATATCATAAGCATGTTGATGAGTTACTGTAACAGTATGTGGAAACTGGACAGCTGTGCACAAATGTAAGCATATATTTACATCTTTTAATTCAATTTTATTTAAAGTGTAATGTGATACTGTTTGCATCACACTATAAGCAATAAAATTGCCTCTTTCAAGAACTCATTCCCATAAATGCCACTTACAACAGATGGGGGTAGAAATAATGCTTTAAATAAGGAACAAATATTTACAGCTCTCAGCATACCATGGGCATCCATTAAAACTCAGCCTGCAGCAGGACTAGAGAATATTCTTACTGATGTGATATTTCAGTGTTGGAAGAAAGCATGTCTTCCCTGCTATTACTCTTATCATTTGGCATATGATGTCACCTGATTCCAATAATGACAAAAATTGCTTCTTTTCTATCATTGCAGTTGAATACAGATTCTTAATAAAATCATAAAGCCATAGTAAAGATTTGACAAACTCTTTAGTACACTTTTTATAAATATATGATTATTTTCTTAGAGTGTATGGCTCTATAAATAGTGCAGGACATATTGTGTAGGTCTTTGTAGGATTAAGTTTTAATGGTAGCAAACAATGAGTCTACTCTTTCCCTATAAATCTATTATTTTAATTATTTCGGGGGGTCGGCAGCCCAGACTTTGCTTTAACCTCTGTTATATTCATCAGTCTTGTCTATCTGTACAATAAAGTTTATTTCAGCTGCTAAATGGTGTATTTTTAGGGCAAAATGATTTAAAATATTTGAGCTCTGATGTCTTACATGTATGTTTATATATGCGACATCAGTTCTGGAGTTGCCAAGGTTCACTACTCTACTGCAAAATATTGAATCTCACTGGACTTTCCTGTGGTGTCATTCTACCATTGTGCCTTCTGTATTATTTTCTTTAAAGTTTCCCACTTCTCTTCTTGATCACTGTTTCTCCTCCTTTACATGTTCAAAATGTAGCTTCAAGCCCATTCTCTGCCAGCTTCTTTAAAAACCAAACTCTTCAGCAGTCACTTACAGTTTCTGCTCAAGGGCCACTGTCAAGAATTGCTTCTCATGAGATTCATCAGATAGCCTGCTTCTTTTCATTCACCTCTAAGGAACACACCTCTCATGTCAACCTATCAAAAGCTTTTAAAATGCTTTTCCAAGGAAACTCATAACTAACATCATTACTTTGACAAGAGAATTGCTAACATCTGTTCCATTAAAAAAAAAAAAAGAAAGGAGTGCTATAATGTTCTGTTCAAGCTCTAGTATTGCAATCAATATTTGTAGAATTAAAATTAAAATTTCTTCAAATTCTATAAACATTTTAAGTTGATAAATTTTTGTCCATTCTAGCAATATAGAAAACAACTATGAATAACATAACTTAAATGATGAATTGTATATTTTAAAATAAAATTTGTTAGCCTCCTAAGAGGTGTTAGCTACTCTATTCCCAGCAAAGCACCCACCATTAAAGTGTAAAAAGAAGAAAGAATTTATTTCTTAACATCAGTTTCAACTTTTTTTCTCTAAAATTCATAGGTAGGTTATTCATCATTATTTTAACAACAGGCTAATTGTAGATATTTTTTGACAGTAGTAACATAAAAGCAATTTTTTTTTTCCTGTATGAAAGATAGCAGCTTGACATTCCTACATTTAAATATAACAAAAAGTGAAATAAAAGATTGGTTAAAAAAATCTAGTTTTCATCAATTAATTGCTTCCCAAGAATGAAGAGAAAAAACAAAAGAGAAAACATGATAAACAAAAACAAAATGAGGAAGACATTCTTCACATTGACATCAAGTGATCCATACTTTCATCTACAACTTTACAGAACATTTTCAGTGTTTCACTCCATAGTTTAGCTAAGTTGACTGTAATTATGAGTGAAGGAGGTTTATTCTTTTATTTCAAGTATCCATTCCTTATATTCAGATGGTAACATGATCCTTTTTAAATATTCCCCTGTTCTTATTTCATGAAAAAACATAATTTCATATATTTCAGAAAAGCAGTATAGAAGGACATGTTCTAATGTTCCTGGTGCCAGGACTAAAAACAAACCTCAATCAAATGTCAAAAAATTCAAAACAGTTTTAATACAAGACTGAACATGTAAGTTCTTCTAAGCAAGACTAAAACTATGAAAGATACTCAGAATAACTTGATTTAAAGGGAGATATTAAAGGAATTGAAACTTTGGAACTGTAGATTATTGACAGAAGCTAAGAAAATCTCAATAAATAATATATCAAGGGGAAAGCCAATTGCTGTAGATGAAGTGGAACCAAAATGTTAAGAAAGTATAATAATAGAAATGAACTTATTTAAAATGTTAACACAGACTACTTAAGGATTTAAATTTAGTCCCTTTATAGGAAGAGAATGGGGCAGCTGTCAATACCATTGTACCAGAATGGTGACAGTGACAGAGACATTTTATAGGAGATTAGGGAAACCACAACGGCTGATAAAAAGCAGTAGTAGTATCCACATATAGGTTGGACAGTTTCTCGATATTAAATTTGCAGGAGGTAATGCAGAGAGGAAATTGTTTGCATGCTATAAGTGATCTCTCTTGGAGCAACTAGTCTGAGAAACAACTGAATTATTTCCTGTTTCAGTACAGACCTGTATCTGGCACTTGATGTAACTATTGAGAAACAATCTACAACAGTGATCACAAAATGTCCAAACTGACCATTCTATATGAATGAAAAGCCAGACCCAACAAAAAGTCCATTACAGTAACAGAACTTCATAAAGTAAAACTACATAAAAATGAGAAAACTTGTAAAAAGAAAATAAACATATCCACTAACGGAGTAGAAAGTTTACATAGAGCATAGCAATTGTTTCAAATTATAATATCGAAAACTCAAGGCAAGCATATACTACTTTTCTAGAAAAGTCCCTAAAATGACATAAAAACAAAACAGAACCAAAAAGTCACACTGTGTTTCAGTAGTTAATGACTCAAAATAAAAAAGTTATCTTTCAAAAACTGGAGATTGTACCCAAATAAATGAAACCGAAAGGAACATAAATTCTTTTATGTGACAAACCACAAAAAGACAAGCCAAAAAATTACTTTGAAGAGCAACTTGGTAAGGATGTAAAAAACAATAGTAAAACCTTTTCAATTCTGTTGGTAGCAGGATTACCTTCCAGAGAGTCAATGAGGCTGACAGATGATAAAGATGTAGAAGGATCACTCTGAAAAGACAAAGCCATGCCACAGAAGAAATATAATTCTTTGTCTCAGTGACCACCACTGAGGGGACACAATACACTGATATCAAAGACTTTTTACAACAGATACATCTGAGGAATTTTGTGAAACCAATGAGTCAGTACAAGACATTTTAAAGCAGATTAACAAAATCAAAGAATAATACGTTACAAAGATCAGATGGTTTTCATCCAGGAGCTCTAAAGGAACTCACACCAGAACTGCTGAACCAATAATTGTGGTATATAATGTATTGCTTGAATTAGCCCTAGTATTGGGAGGACAGAAGGTGGCCGATAAAATTGCAATTTTAAAAAAGATGTATAAAGGTGATCTAGAGAACCACAGGTTCATAAGTTTTATTCTTCTGCCAGGCAAATTATGGACTATATAATGAATGATGCATTGCCTAGACACATACACTACATTTTTATTAGCGAGCTGTAGAGCACAATAGAAGTGGATTTGTAGAGTAAGCAGTTCATCCTGCATACCTGAATCAACATTTTAAGTGTTTTGGAGGTTTTTACTTTGTACTAACTCTAGTCTGGTCCCATGAATAGATCATCTGTTAGCATTTGTAGTGCATTAGGAGCATGTTAGGGTAAGGTTTATGGTTTAGTTTATCCAGAAGGAATCCAGTTCATGTTCTCCAAGAATATTTAAAGGTATGAATCAAAGCAGATACCAGAGCACAGCTTTTGGTCAGCTAACACAATGGCAGCAGGTGTCACAGCAGGGCACAAATGGGCCCAGAATCTCTGCTGAAGTGATGACATGTTCAGTGATTATCACAGAATCATAGAATCATTTAGATCGGAAAAGACTCTTAAGATCATGGAGTCCCACCATTAACCTAACACTACCAAGTCCACCACTAAACCATGTCCCTAAGCACCACATCTACATGTCTTTTAAATAACACCAGGGATGGTCACTAAACCGCTTCCCTAGACAGCCTGTTACCAATGCTTGACAACCCTTTCGGTGAAGAAATTTTTCCTAATATTCAGTCTAAATGTCTCCTGGTGCAACTTGAGACCATTTCCTCTTGTCCTATCGCTTGTTACTTGGGAGAAACAAAGATAGCAATAAGCGATTAATTTTTCTAATGGAAGAAGATCAGCAGCATATGTCTGCACTATGGACCCTGATGTGAAGATATTATGATCTCACAAAAGTAACGGGAAAGCGATTGACAAAGTTTGATGTTGCTACCAAATTATGCAAGTTAATCAGTGTAATGCTGGCTTAAAAGGCAATTGGATAATGGAATAGCACAGGAAATTCAGCATTGATAAAAGGAACATAAAGCATATTTAGAAAAGCAACTTTAATTACACATGCATAGTGATTCGTCTTAAATCAGTCACTAAAAGTCAGGAAACAAACCTTAGAAAGACTTTTGATCATGTTCTGAAATTGTCAGTGACAGCTGGAAGTGATAGTAGAATGTTAGAAAGGAACTGGAAGCAAAACCCAATGTTAGTATACCATTATATTAATCTTTGATGCACCTGGATCTTCAATATTGTGTTCAAGTCTAGTCTCCCTGTTTCCAAAAGAACTAGAAAAGATACCAAAAACAGTGACAAAATCATCGCTGAAGTACAAATCAATTTCTGGGATTTCCTGAAATGGAAATGAAAAAAGGAAAATAATGCCATATTAGGGGATACTATAAATAGACCATGCATGTCAATCTGGAAAAGATAGTCAAAAGAAGCTGTAATAGAGGTCTAAAAACATCACACATTATATGAAAAACCTGAACAGGAAAAGTCTGTTACTCCTTTTAACTCAAGAAGTAGGCAACAATCAATGTAACAATTAAACAGTGGGTTAAAATTAAAGAGTAAGAAATACTTTTCCACATGCTAGCTAATTGCATCATGGAGTTCAGGATACTGTGGGGGCCTCCAGTATAAATGGCTTTCAGTGGAATCAAACACATTCATGGAAGAGAGTTTAATCAAGACCTATGAAATCAGAAGGTCCAGATGAAAATATTCGGCTCTGAAAACTGCTAAACCTCTGGTTGCCAGAAGTTAGGAAGGTATTTCAAGGGAAAAGGCATCTTCTGTACATGAATCATTTCTATTGTTTTATCTTAAGACTTTAAATTGCTATCAGATGCTTGCAGAACTGTTTATAATAATTTTAAATGACAAATGCCTATTTTGCGTAAGTTTAATATTTCATACAAATGCATTTCAAATCCAGTAGATTGATAAGGGTTAAATTGCACATTAAAATTTAAACACACTGTTAATGCAGTAAAGCCAACAGCATATAAGTGTGTCTTTGAGTCTCTTGACTTGGACAAATTATTTCTCATTTTAACTGTGGCATGGATCCTTATTTTAGAAGATGAGCATACTACCCATCTTCTGCAAATTGTTTCAGTTTTTATAGCTGCTAGCAACCCAATCAACATTTTTTAGAACCCTTGAGACAATGCAGGCTCATGTAAACTTTGTCATTAATTATTACATGAGCAAAATCACTTCTACTGCAGATAACTTTCTGTTCTATTGCTCCTCTGCAATAACTCTCATATGAGATAGCATGCTGATAGCTATTTGTGCTAAATGACTGATCAGTACAAAGACGTTAGTGACTTTGCAGCCCTGCAGGATAGCAATGCATCTTTGTATCTAACACCTGCTTAATGGACCACAGGACATCTGTAAATCTTTTTACTGACATATTTTGAGAAGGCCACCCTAGTGTTAAGCAGCAATGAAGCTGGTCTTACTGAGATCAGACTTTTTATTTGCCTACTGGAAAACAAAAAGTGATGCATACAAAATCTCTTTGAAGTGACTGTTGATGTTTCTCAGTACCTGCAGTGAAGATTAAATTAGTGACCATGGGATGTGTTTAGTTTTTTCTCAGCTGGAAATAAAACATGCAAACAGTTTTTCTTACAAAGAAATCTCTCAATGATTCTCCTTTCTCTTGGGAATATTTTGTAATACTTGTAAACTGACTATATATTTCTTCTTGGTGTATGCATATCTAATACACACAGCAAGCTTGATAACATCATAATTTTTAAATACCAACAATTTTTAGAATTATTTTAATGTTGCCTGCTCTAGTTTATGTATACTAGCATATTTGCTTGTTTTCATAAATCTTGAGGATCCCCCCATTTCCAAGGTTTAGACAGCAGTCTTCTCAGAATCCTAAAGTGAGAAGACCTCTCTTTAATCCACGTGATGTACATTGCTTTGGAAAATATCAGTCAATAATAATAGACAGCTACATATGATACTTTGCAGCACTAATACTGGATGATAATTAGGGCTAAACCATCATCTATCCCTCAGAATTGTTTTGGCTCATGGGCTTTAAGTTTAAATCAGAACAGAATATGGGCCACAGCTTAGTGACAAAAAATTCCACAGATGTGTAAGGGTTTAGCATGCCATCATGCCAATAGCTCAGTGGAAAAAAATTACGCTGAAAGAAATGGTTCTGAATATATTGAAGAATACCAGGCTAAGTAGTGTTACTAAACTCAAAATAATGAAAGATGCAAAATATATGTCTTGAGGTGAAATTGAATGAAATACAGGATGAGCTTACAAAAAGTAGCCAGAAACATTTATTTTTTTTAACAATATTGCTTTTATTTTAGTCAACAGAAACATATTAGATCTAAGTCCCTGCTCTAGGTGAACCTGCTCAAGCAGGGAGTTTGGACAAGATGATCTTCAGAGGTCCCTTCCAACCCCAGCCATTCTGTGATTCTGTGATTCTGTAATCCATCTGCAATTTGGAAAAATATTAGGTTTGTTTCATTAATGACATTGTTAGCTAAACTACGTCAGATAAATATAGGTAGATTATGTAATTAAAGAACTGGTTATAGAAATATAGGAGAATAAAATTTCCTGTTAGAACTCTTGCATTTAATGATATTACTATGTGTTTCCAAGTTCCACACCTATCTCTAAGTTCATATATATACAAGCACTTATATATAAATGTTTAGCTGTAGTCACGTTGACAGCGATTAAATATACTCATGTATCTACATGCATTTAATGTTTATACATGTGTCTAGGCTTTTTTCCACTTTTGGGGGCTTTCACTGCTGATTGCCATTCCTTTTAATCAATGTTCATTACAAGGAAAGGAGGTAGAATTAGATTTTCAGATAAAATACTTCCATCCACTTCTGCATATTCTCCATTTATATAACCTTGTGCATCATCTCTCAGAAAATTTATTTGTAAATAAAGTTAATATTCTCCTTACATTCTACAGGCCAAAAGAGGGCACTTTGTGCAGCCTGATATAAAATTTGATCATAAGTCTTTAGAAAATTCTCACCAACTCCATGCTCTTTCTGGCAAATATGAAAGTGCATTAGTAGAATCACAGAATCATTTAGGTTGGAAAGGACCTTTAAGATCATTGAGTCCAACCGTTAACCTAATACTACTGAGTCCACCACTAACCGTGTCCCTAAGCACCGCATCCACGTCTTTTAAATAACTCCAGGGATGGTAACTCAACCACTTCCCTGGGCAGCCTCTTCCAATGCTTGACAACCCTTTCAGTGAAGAAATTTCTCCTAATATCCAATCTAAACCTCCCCTGGCACAACTTGAGGCCATTTCCTCTCATCCTGTCACTTGTTACTTGGGAGAAAAGACAAACACCCACCTCTCTACAACCTCCTTTCAGGTAGCTGTAGAGAGGGATAAGGTCTCCCCTCAGCCTCCTCTTCTCCAGGCTAAACAACCCCAGTTCCCTCAGCTACTCCTCATAAGGCTTGTTCTCTAGACCCTTCACCACCTTTGTTGCTCTTTTCTGGACACATTCCAGCACCTCAATGTCATTGTTGTAGTGAGGGGCCCAAAACTGAACACAGTATTCGAGGTGCGGCCTCACCAGTGCTGAGTACAGGAGGACAATCACTTCCTTAGTCCTGCTGGCCACACTATTTCTGATGCAAGCCAGGATGCTATTGGCCTTCTTCCAGTAATGTCAATATAATGAGGAGGAAAGAGAGAAAAAGATAATGTGAAAGACATGGAAAAAGGAGCAGATAGTCCAGCCTATGAATTTTCCCTACAAATCATCTTGGTTCACTCTAAGTAAACCAGTGGGTCACACTGACAATCTTTTCAGTTTCTTGAAATGAACAGCTTCTTCAGTTTTAATCATTCTTATACTTAACACTGAATGCCCTCTAAAACTTGCTTATGAAGGGGCCAAAAATGAACATGTATTGCAGATGAGAGCATATAAGCATACAACTTTTCCATTTTATTCTTTGATTTAGTTTTTCACTTAGACTTTTTTTTTTTGCTATTATCTTAGCTATTGGACTTGACACGTTCACTGTGATGCTAACATCCATATCCTGAGCTGATACAACTAAATTATCAATCCTGTGCATAAGTATTCAAATTATCAACTTTGCATTACTTTTCCTCTATTAGCTTTGATTTTTCTCCATGCTTCTTATTCATTAATCTCTATAAGGTCTCCTTGGAACTCCTCAGTTGTATCTCTTCTCAATCACCATGGTTTTCCAGTATCACTGCTTCCACCTTTTCCAGATCATCAGTGAATACCACATTACGTAACACTGGTTCTTGCTTTAAGCCAGAGTCATCCTCCTCCCATTGAAAACAGAATAATTATTCTCATGTTGTGTTTTGCTTTATTTTAGTCAGTTTCTGATTTATGATAACACTTGTCTCTTACATAGCAATAATTTAACTTCATAAATAGCTATTTATAAAGATTTTGCCAAAAGTATCTGAAAAATATCTGAATATGTTGTGTCATCTAGTTCTCCACTATTCATTATTACCTGCAATTCTGGCAAATTTATTTTTGGTAACAAAAAAAAAGAGAAATAGAAACTAAGCTTGAGGACAAGAAGGATGAAAAGTTGAACATCTGTAAATGCATAGTAAAATTAGACACCTGTGAAGGAAGAAAGAAAAGGCAGCATTAGAAGCAAGAATTTAACATATTAAATTAGACAATGGAAGCACCAAAGTTATGGTTTCTTGCTTTTGTATTTGTGTGTGTTACCTCCCTCCATTGATGATTCATTATCATCATTTTCATTTTCATGAAAAAAGCACTTTTTTCTTTCAAAATGTTTGCAAACCATTAGCTCTAACCATCTAGGAGTTCCCTCTCTCTTCAAAACAATGCCTTATCCATCTGTTATTAAGCTCTTCCTTCCTTCCTTGTCAAGAAACTAATAGAGAACAGACTGAAACTCATGAATCTGAAATTTTTGTTTTAAAGCGTCTACATACTACTAAAATTTGCTTGTAAATCTTTCTCTAACTTTTAAGCTGTCTTCACATCTTGTCAGAGATATGGTTACTCAGTGTTAGGAGGCCTTCTTTATTGTATATAGTTGGTGATCCACACACTAACTTTACAGCTTATCTCCAACAGTACATTAAACATTTTGAAAACATTCTCTGGCACTGAGTACAGCTGACAAGGAAGAATCTCATCATATGCTCATAAGCTTATTCAGCTTCCAAAACAGAATGGCTTCATTCAAACCACCTGCAGAGAATAACTCCTGGATCTCCCTGTGTGTTGAACTCTGTCAAGTAATTATTGGGGAAAAAACTAGTTGGCACATGACAAATTCAAGCGATGTTCTAACAGTTTACTGTTGTAGATGATCACATTCCATTGCCTGAGAATATTCCCAGGAAGTGTCTCATTTAATTAAGACACAGCTTCAGTATACCATAATTTAGCTCAAAATATTGATTTATGGACATATACAGTTTCTTTGTTACTTTGTTCAATGTCCCACTTATTTGCCCTACTCTGCACTTAGCTTTTGAAAAGTAAATTTTCCAATTTGTCATTATTTCTTTCAAGATTCCCTTGTTTTGTCACATCTAATGTTCTTTTAAGACTGCAATATCTATGAACATTTGTAGTTTCAGTGATATTGAAAACATATTTGTATTTAAATTTGTCATGTCCCAATGACTATTTTTTACAAATCACTACAACCGTATCTGTGTTTCTATTTGTTTTTTTCTTTTTCTTTTTTTTTCCTTCCATGAAAACATACCTGTTTTCAGGTATTGCAGCTGACTTTTGCTTAGGTCCTCTTGTTGTATATACCCATCATTTCCACCTGTCCACAAATGGAAACAGAGTGATTGATAAGTCATCAGTTTTCTTGCTTGGTTATTCCGCATGATGTGCTTCATTCATTAAATTTGACAAATATTTTGTGGTAAGCTATGTTACTATGATAATGAAAATTCTACTGATACTGTGTTTATTGATGTGTCAAGACTCTTGATTTGGTTAATTGCATGAGAAATTAAGAATTTAGGGGTTTGTGATCAAGTGGTAAATTGGTTTTCTAGTTACTTAATTTTCAGAAAACAAATTGTGAAGCTTCGAGGTGCCTTGATGCAGCCTCCTTACATTACCTTCCACAGTCCTACCAGACTCACAGTGTTTTTTGCACAGCATTCTGTAAATGACCTGTCAGCGGTTCCTACAGTCAGACAGTTATTCACTTGCATATAGTACACATTAGACTATAGTTCATTGTCGTAGGAAAACTAGCAAATATAACCCAGTTATGATTTATACAAAAACTTCTTTAAACTAGAATATTATTAAGGCACAGTGGAGGCTGGCTGCCTCCCTGGGGATGGGGAACTGCAGAGGATCCCCATGGGGGTGGCAGGAGAGGGACTCACCAGTCAGAGAGACCCAACACCCCAGCCAGAGCATGGGCACCTCCATGAGAACAGGGATGTGTCAAGGCCAGTCCAGGACGTCAGCCCACAGGTCAGGCCCAGATTTAGCAAACTGGTAGTTTGCAAATTGCATATCAACTGATTTCCTTTAACATTTTTTGCAAAGTGAATCACACAGGAGTACATGAAAAATGTCACCCTTCCAGATATTTAACTTTGCATTTTTTCATTATGCTAGTGAATATTAAAATAAGCTGGTGGAAAATTAATTAACTCTTCAATAACAAATATTATTTACTGATATTTGTTCATTTATTAATATATATGTTTAGGTTATCATACTAAGAAAGTTTCGCACTAAAAAGTCAGGTAACTAGATCAAGTGATGCACATGATAACTGCACATAATTTTAGAAAAAAAATATACTAAAAGTTAACAAAAACAACAGTTAATTAAAGCCAAAAAGTAATGGTTTTCCCCCCTTCATTTCCATTAATGTGCATTAGCAGCATTAGGTCCTGTTACGTCTCAATTCATACACAAATTTTAAAATCATCTGGACAAAGATCACACCTCCTTAAACTTTACAGATTACCCCAAACATCAGCTCGGTTCACTAGCATTACACTAGCAATATATAGTCAATATGGCCCTATATGCCCTCTCAATCAGTAGCTCTAAGACTGATCCCTGGATTGTTTCATAGGCTCTGCATGGGCTGTATTTTTTTGTAGGCTGTCCTTCCAAATGATGAATAAAATAATTTTTCAGTTAACATTTAGTAAGTTTGTAGTCCAAGAAATAATGCAACATATAATGGTACCTGTTTTAATATCTCATCCTCAGAATATACAGAGGCAGAAAAAAGTATGCAATGTTATTCTCTAAATCAATGCAAAATGCAAATTTAGGAAATACAGAACAAATTATATGAATGAATAATAACTTTTTTATTTGTATATAGTTACTTAAGGACCTAATATAAAATATACTAAAGTCAATGGGTATTGCTTCATTATTTCTAAACTGAGTTTTTAGTTACTTAAAGTTAATAGCACACTTGGGGTCAATTTAAAATTTCACAAGAAAAAAGAATATAGTAGACTAGATATAGCAGAAAGGTAATAGTACAGCTAGAAAATTTTTAGAGAAGATGGCACAGGTGACAAAACATCTGGAACAGCCTCCATAATGAAAGCAGTGAAATCATGGAATCACAGAAATATTAGTTGGATGACACTTCTGGAGGTTATCTAGCCCAGCATTCTGCTAGAAGCAGGGTTATTGCCAATTCTAGATCAGGACAACCATGGTTTTGTCTAGACAAATCTTGAAACTTCCAAGGACAGAAATTGCACAGCCTGTTTTGGTAACCTGCTCTGGACAGTTCTAGTGCTGCCTTACCCTCCCATGGGAAAAAGGATTTTCCTCCTGTCCAATCTCAACCTTCCAAGCTACAACTTGTGATTGTTGCTTATTGTCATATTATCTGCCACTACAGAGGAGTTGGGCTTCATTATTTCTGTAGCTCAGAGATCCAAGTAATTGTGCGCTGCTATTTTGTTTGTCCCTTCATCCTAGAAATGACTGCACAATGAAAATCTCAGCCATGAGCTCAGGGCACAGAGCATGCTGCCAACCTCCCACATCCTTTCTATGAGTCTAACTGGCTGTGCTCAAGCACTCTAATAAGAGCTGTTGTGAAGAAAAAGTAGAAATAAGCTTGAAAGGGTGTTTCCCCTTCATTCACCTGGGAAAAGAAGAAACAACATGCTTGAGCTTGAGCCCCAAAAAAAAAGTCCTGCTGCTGCCAGAGATCTTTCTGTAGGGAAGAAAGGCTGACAAGGTGTGGTGGGTTGACCCTGGCTGGGTGGCAGGTGCCCACCAAAGCCACTCTATCACTCCCCCTCCTCAGCTGGACAGGGGAGAGAAAATATAATGAAAGGCTCATGGGTTGAGATAAGGACAGGGAGAGATCACTCAGCAGTTACCATCATGGGCAAAACAGACTTGACTTGGGGAAATTAGCCTAATTTATTAACAATCCAATCAGAGTAGGGGAATAAGAAATAAAACCAAGTCTTAAAACACCTTCTCCCTACCCCTCCCTTCTTCCTGGGCTTAACTTCACTCCTGATTTTTCTCTACCTCCTCCCCCCGAGCGGCGCAGGGGGACAAGGAATGGGGGTTGTGGTCAGTTCATCACACGTTGTCTCTGCCAGTCCTTCCTCCTCATGGGGAGGACTCCTCACACTCTTCCCCTGCTCCAGCAGGGGGTCCCTCCTACAGGAGACAGTCCTCCACAAACTTCTCCAATGTGGGTCCTTCCCATGGGCTACAGTTCTTCACGAACTGCTCCAGTGTGGGTCCTTTCCACAGGGTGCAGTCCTTCAGGAACAGACTGCTCCAGAGTGGGTCTCCAGTGGGGTCACAAGTCCTGCCAGAAAACCTGCTTCGGTGTGGGGTCCTCTCTTCACGGGTCTGCAAGGTCCTGCCAGGAGCCTGCTCCAGCGTGGGCTTCCCATGGGGTCACAGCCTCCTTCAGGCATCCACCTGCTCCAGCGTGGGGTCCTCCATGGGATGCAGGTGGCTATCTGCTCCACCGTGGACTTCCATGGGCTGCAGGGGGACAGCCTGCCTCACCATGGTCTTCACCAGGGGCCGCAGAGGAATCTCTGCTCCGGCACCTGGAACACCTCCTCCCCCTCCTTCTTCTTCACTGACCTTGGTGTCTACAGAGTTGTTCCTCTCACATATTCTCACTCCTCTCTCCACCTGCAATTGCGTGGGGTTTTTTTGTTCCCCCTTCTTAAATATGTTATCCCAGAGTTGCTACCACCATTGCTGATTGGCTTGGCCTTGGCCAGTGGCTGGTCCATCTTGGAGCTGGCCGGCATTGGCTCTATCAGACATGGGGGAGGCTTCTAGGAGCTTCTCACAGAAGCCACCCCTGTAGCCCCCCTGCTACCAAAATCTTGCCACGCAAACCCAATACACAAGGCCACCCAGGTGATGCAAGTACTCCTGAACAAGAAGAAAAACCAGAACGGGAAATAAATCCACTTTAAAAGTCTTCAGACTTTTGTTCAAGATTGCTGGTGTAAACACTGAGATAAGGTTCAGCTAAGGCATGTGGGACAGAAACCTGGAGAGATGGTTGGACATCAGGAGTACAGACGAGACTTTGTTCTATGGCTTGTACAGTCTAAGGGTATGATGAGTGACTGAGGTGACGCTGTTGAGAACAATTGTCAATGGAATGTTCATTGAAATTATGTAACTCTCCCTGCAGACGCTGTGGATTGTGAAACATTACGGGGCATGTTACCCTAAGTTGAAATCTTTAAAGAGCTCATCCTGAAACTAGCCCAAGCAAAGATTAAGAAAAGGATCCCAGTTACAGGGAGTAGATTGATAAAAGCACATTTAGTGTGGTATTGTTTGCCTGGAACACTTTAGTACTAAAATTTTGTCCACTGGGAAACATTTCTGAAAAGTAAAAATTTTTCTGTTGCCATTTCATCTGTAAGCAGCTTGCTATGCTGCACATAATTAAGTGGGTTTCCTCAAACAAATTAGTAAGACTGGTTGCAGAGATGAAAGAATCACTCTCTTCAATATACTAAACAGGCTCAGCTCCTTCATCCGCTCCCTGTAGGACATGTGATTTAGACCCTGGCTATCTCTGTAGCTGCCAGCTATCAAGGTTTCCAGTTTTTCCACATTTCTCTTATTTATTCCTCTTATCTATCCCAAAACTGATACAATATGCTAGGTATGGCCTCCCAGTGGTAAGAAGAGGGGGATACTGTCAGGGCCATAACGGCACTAATAGGCCTTAATGGCCCTGAGCAGCCTCCCTTGTGGCTTCCACCCCTCAAACCTCCTTCCATTGGACCAGGGGCTCCATTTAAGCTCAGGTTGAGACCTTTAGTCCTGGCCTGAGAGATCCTCTGTGTGCCACGTCTGTGTCTGGCCATGGACCCCTGACCTGTGGACTGACTTTCAGGCTTGTCATCAGACCTCTCATGACTGCATTTGCCTGGCAGTCATCGGGATATGTTTGATCCTCGCTATCATCAGCAGGCCTGAGCCTGACCTGCAGACTGACTTCCTAGCTTTACCTTGGACCTTCTTCATCAACCATGAACTTGCCTAATGACCTGGACCTGGCTGAACCTGGGTGCCATACCTGGGCCTGCCCAGCACACCTCACTTAGATACTGTGGGACAGAGCTCTAGCTGGCAAGGTCCCTGCCCTAATGGAAGTGTTATTGTGCTTGATTCCCACCACCCTCTCCTTTAGACAACAGCTGGGCCTCACTGCTCCTCTTGCTCGCCTTACTGCACACTGGCATTTTTAACTTGGCAGATCCCTTTCTGCTGGCTCCTACTCAATCAGCCCCTTTCCAGCCTGTTAAGGTGCATACAGTTATTCTTGTGGAGCTTCATAAGCTTCTGCTGACTAATATTGACTCCAGGGATTCTCCACTTATTATCAGCCACCAGACATCAAGCCATTAATTATCAGCCTTTGAAGCTGATAGTCTACCCAGTCTTAAATCCATCTATCAGTCCATACATTCAGTGTATAGCTCCTAGAATAATATTCTTCAGCCTGGAAGAGCTAACTGAAGATGAACATGATAGAGGTCTTTAAAATCAAGACTAGCATGGAGAAATTGAATAGAGAACAACTGTTCACTGGGTCTTCCAATGTAACAGGCGTCATAAGCTGAAAGGAGCTGGTGGTAAATTCAGAGAAAGATAAGGAATAACTTTTCTTCTCAGAATGAATGGAGAATATTCACAGCTCTTCACCAAAATGCTAAAAACCCCACTAGAATAATTGAAAAAAAAAAAGGTGCAAAATTCATGAAAATAAGAGCTAGTATTTCTTAGCAGAGTACCTATACTGCATATCACTGTAAAGTGGAAAAGTGTAGCAGAAAAAAATTACTAACCCAGTTCTTATACTCTTCCATTGACACGTACTATTAACGATTAAAAGGTGAGACGGATGCTTGTTCTACCACTCTATACTATTCATGTCTTACAAAGACATTGGTTTGAGTAAGAAAAAGTAAACATTTTTTCTTATAGGAATGGAGCATGGCAATGTTTACTCCGTATGATTACTGAAGTAAGGCAGGGTACTTCGGAAATACAGCCTATTTCAAAAATATTTATCTACCGAAATACAATAACAAACCACTAAGGTATGATAGCCAGAAATATTTGTCATACTCTTCTATCTTGATCATCTGATCTCCTTATAGCAAAAATCCAGTGAAATTATCAACATAAGTTACCTGCTGCTGCTTGGATTAAAGCTGCTGAGGGGAAATAATATGTGAAACCTGTTCTTGAAGCTTTGTTTCTTTGATCCTTTCCATCATTTAATGACTGGAAGTTCTTCATCAGAAAAGAAAAAGAGAGACAAGAGATTTTCTTTGCAAACAAGAACAAACTTGTTAGAAGTTGCTGTTTTAAGTGTATCTTGTTGTTAGGGTAACTAAAGTTCTAAAAATACCTTAAATAAAAAGGACCTCACCTTAAAAGCTACTCAAGTAGTCATAGCAACAGTATTTTTTAGAATAAAAGCAGTTCATAGAGGGTTTTTTTTTCCTCCCGACCTTAAGCTTTACAAAAATATGCAGCCAACTTATTTTTGTAAAGTACATATGTTTATCCAAAGTCAGATAAAAACCAAATTAAGAACATGCTGAAGTACCCCAAAGCATTTTGTATATATATAGGCTACCAACCAACTTAAGAGCATTTTAAAATTTATATTACTTTTTTCTGTATTTCCAGAAAGCATGTTCCTATTGCAGAGTGTTACAAGTGCTCATTCCAAAAGACACTTTCAATTTATTTAAAATTCACCTTAGTGCACCATAGTAAAAATATATTTTACAGTTGTTTTCAAACATTCATGTACATTCTATATTTATCAGATGGATAATTTACTCAATTTTTTCTTTCAAAAATACGTGTTAATGAAATTTTACTCTCCTTTTAGTGTTAGGCATCCATTCCTACATTGAAGAAATAAGTCTTACTGAAATCTAAAGTACAATCTTGCTACACACTGTGATTACTCAAAACCAGTTCTTTTTTGCAAAATAGTGACCCTTCTGTGTACCTGTTTATTACATTGCCCTTAAGATTAAATTTGTAAGACACTGTTATTTTCATGTATGTCTTCAGATAGTTGTTTAAAATTTGCCTTCTTGAAAGAGCATCAGTAATACTTTTTGTTGTTGTTACTAGCCAACATAGCTAAGAGAGAATGAGAAGGGTATTAATCCTTCTTGCATTTCATTAATAGAGTTGTTAAATAAAGGCCTTATTTAAAGCAAATTGAAGTCAGTATAAAGACACTCACTGTTTTCAATAACCTTTGGATCAGGCTTAAAATCCTTTTAGTTACAGATGTACCACCAAAATGAAGGTTATGAAATTATGGAGTTATCTCTGAGGACATAACTTGAAAGTAATGGAATTTCATCTGTAACCAAGGGCCTAATTTGGCATGCAAATCCTTATTAGCAGTGACGACAGATATAAAGAGAACACAGCTTGAGCCTGGCAGCTCAGGTTGTGATTGCAGGAGTGAAATTAGAAATAAATATAATAACATTGTAAATACGCACATTTTGTATCATTGAGAGGTATCAAGCATAGAACTCACGAGACAGTGACTTTTTAGAGCAGGAATATATTCAAAGTTCCTTACCATCTCAGAACAGAATATTGCTTGTCCTAAGCCAATAAAAATTTCATTCTGACAAACAGTATCCATATTTGGAGTAGAAACAGAAGAATTTTATATTAAATAGTCTTATTTGTGCATGGAATGACTTTTAAGCTTCTGAGAAGTTCAAATATAAGCAACATTGATGAGGAATTAATGGAAAGTATATTGGTGAACCATACATGCATGTGAAGCATTCATATTGTCTCCCACAAAATTGTATTTGTTGTATATCTCTGCAACTTAACAAAATATTTTTATCACCATCTATGTAGTCAGTATTTTAAAATATGTTTATGGAACCTGGAACCACCTTACAGAAATAAAGATTTATGGATGCTATAATATATAGAAAGATGCAAAAAAACAGCATTATAAAACGGTAATAATGAGGTTATTTGTTAAAATACAACAATGATGTCAAAGACTCTGTTTTGTGAAGGAGCCACAGATAAAGGCAGCTAAGTTGGAAGAAAGCAAATAATAAGAGTGAAGAGATAGTAGAAGAAGAGAGAGAACAGTCTACTTTTTCTCCATTGTTGGTAAATATATTATTAATAGTAAATCTAATTGGTAAATATAGGCTGAAAAATCAGTTTACTATGAATTCTAGTCAGAAGTTGTGAAGGTAATTGAAATTTGCCAGAGAACTTTCTTTCTCAACAGCTGCCAAATGGTGGTTTAGACATTTCATGTTGTTACCTTTTTCAAAAAGTTTATAGTTGCTACCAAGCTTAGTAGGATTCAGGACTTAATAGTCAGCATGCTCAAAGAATTCTTGATGTGAGAATGTGACTGTATGTACTTCTTACTCTGTTAAGTAAAGAAAAAATTTAAAGATGAAATATTGTGAATATATTATGTCTTCCAGGCTGACAGCACTCTGCTGAAGGCTTCCACAGGGCAACCCAAGGGAGTGGAATGTCATGTTCTGGGTCCATTCAGGAAGCAGCAGTGTGTAAGTCTTACTACCCAGTTCGTTCTGAATTCATAGGTCAACACTCACACCCAGTTTTCCACAACAAAACAGTCTTCATAGTCCTTGACAGATACACTTCTTCTAGAGTACATCTTCCATCTCCTTTGCAAGGAAGGAGACAGCTCCTTTGCAAGATGCTTACCTGAGGCTACCAAACAAGGGAGACTAAGAGACCGAGAGACTGAGAAACCAGTTTTCTCATCCCTTGTGGATAAGAAATCTGTGCTTATTTTGTGCTGGATTGAGTACAGAATAGGCAAACACAATCCTGCCTAATGGAATGATATGATGTTTTAATTCAATTAATTGAAAGCATAAACAGCATGAGTTTGATTGAATCAGTTTAAAGAATTACACAGAGGCCAATGTGGTTGTCAGCAGGGGTGAAAAAATTCATGTATCACCTACACACAGCTTGAATCCTGTATTTCTCAATTAGATATTACAAACAACCTACTCTATCACAGAAGAATAGCTCTTGAGTAAGAAAAAAAACATAGCAAAGCTTTCAAAACATGTGCAGTTAATTAAAATTTAGGCACTCAGCAACCACTGTCAAACATTTAATAAATATGACAGTTTGATTAGTCTTTATTTGATCTGTGTCTTCCATAGACAATTTCAAGAAAACGTTTAACAGATTTAAGATTTAAACATGCTTTTAAGAGAAAAAAATGTTTTAGCATAATAGATTAATGAAACACCTGCCTTTTAAGAAAATGTCATTTTTATATTCAGTAGACGCATTCCTAAAACACAATAGATTAGAAAGAACCATAAATATTTAACTACTGTTAATTGTGTATAAAGTACTTAAGAGATAGCAATGTGAGAGCAAACAAAAACATCCAATTGCAATTGTAATACAAAATTGCTTTTATCCTACAATACACACATTTGTATGGTAATTTAATATGTTAATGTTTGGGCAAGACTTTCCAGACGTGCTCAGTTTTGGCCTAACCAAGTATTTACATCAATGATAGAAATCATTGCCTTTAAGATAACTTTGGTTAGAAGGAAAGTTGGGAGACAACTGAGCTGCTTTTGAAAATATATGTTCAAGAAAATGAAAACAAAAAGATTAAAATCAAATTTCTTATTGGAATGCATGCATTTAATTCCATTCATAGTTGTATAAGAACAACCTGATTGTTAAACTGATTTAGTTCCATCAATTTCTACACCTTAATTGATGTACCTCTGCTGAAAATTTTTGTTCTATTAACTTTTGGTTCCATTGTAACTGATTTTTCATTTTGATTTTTTATTTTACCTATTTTATTATTATAACCTTTTCAGATGGCTAATTGTTCTTTAAAGTTTTATCATCATATAATTTGTTCACAGAAAAGCTTTGATTGTCATGATAAGAGCTTAAAATCATATCCTTTTAAGAATAATATAAAGAAATATACACATGGAAGTAAATAACACATTCAAAACCAGCATTCTCTGCTCTGATTCTTCCCACCTCATGTTTTGTTTATCAGCTTTGCTCCAATAGTCCATCAAATTTCAAAAGAAAAAAAAAAAGATCAAGAATATTTATTGGACTGATAGTGTTCATATCATTCATACAGTGATGAATACCTTGAAATAAGCTGATGTTAATATTTTAATAAGAATGTTTAGCTATTGATCTACAAAAAGAGTTGAAGTATTAAACTACTTTTAGTATTCTAAAATAAATAATTTAAAACCTCAAAATATCTTACATGCCAGTGCAAGAGTTTTGCAAGCAAAGAAGTGGTGAATTAAAAATACATCATTCAGAAGACCTTGGCAAAGAAGGTGCTCTTTAAACATGATGGAATCCTATAGATCAATTGGATGCCACATTACCTGAAAATAAGCTATCAGAAAACATACTTTTGGGACTAACACTATACCTGAAGTTTGCCTCAACCACTAATGAGATTACATTTTTTGAGAGAAAAGAATCATACAAACAGTCTTATATTGTATGAATACTAATTCACAAGTCAGGTCACATTGCAAGACCTGTGAAAGGTTACTGCATATTCACCATTAAAGGAAATAAGCATAGTAAAAGACTTTGGGAACTTTACACAGCTTTATTGTAACTACAGTCACCTATATAACAATAACTAGATGTTATACTGGGAAAAACAGCAAATTGTTCATAATTTTTATTAGTGGAGTTTTACAAGAACTAGTTTCAGATACAACAACAAAAAAAAGAGAAGCTCTTGCTTTATGTCTTTGCTATCCTAGGAATCACAGCATTTTTTGCAAAAAGTAACCATAAATAATCTATGAAGCAACATCTTCAGTCTCCTCAGCTGACAATTGTGCAACTCATCACCACAGTCATTCATCAGAAATAAATCTATCCATGTTTCTGTTCCTCCAACTGGGTAAAGAATAGCTTAAGTGATTTCCCTTCAGAGTTTATTCAAGAAGATTTCCTATATCAGTACTTAAACAGTCACATTTAATATTTCATAGTAAGAAATTTTATAGCCAGGTGTGAGTTGGGGGTCCATGTGCACATCACCATTCATTGACATAGCACTGAAAGAAGCAATTTCATAACTTGCCTCAGCTCTTAGTTTCTTTTTACATTCCTCTTTTGGCTCCTAACACATTCTGCCTTTGCTTCTTTCTCCAATACTACTTCAGGTTGTTGAGACCTACACCTGTATCCTGTTCTAATTGTTGTGCCTGATGATGAAACCTAATGATTTGAGCATCCTGCCAAAGAACGGAATCTTACCTCATCCTACCAAACAAGCTTCAGAGAATTCATATAATTAATAAAGACTTGGGTTACTTCATTTCTAGGCCCAGCTGACAGAAGTCCAGAAACTATATCCCTTGTTCCAGTTTAGCACAGCTAATTCCATGTTTGTACAAGATTTTAATGCACTGCACTTCTGGCCTTGTTAGTTTAACATAGACTGCTAGTACTTTGAAATTGTCTCAGTAAATGCTGTTTGTTTCTGATACAACCTTTTGCTTATGTTTTGTTTATGCTTTAAGTTTAAATTTTAAATTATTTTATTACCTTCTACATTATAACTGATGCTCAGTCAAGTGAAAGCTCAGACAGATGAGGAGCCTTTGTTTAGCATTTTTATCCCACACAGCTCACTGTGTCCTCTAGACCTTAAGGCCTGTGTTGATGAACACAATGTAATTGTCATCCCCACAAGAATATTGATAGCAACAGAAATTTATTTCTACCGGACTTTCTTGTGTTTTCTTTGCAGCAGTTAACCAGCCAGTAAGAGCCTTAAATTGCCTGTGAACTAGTCTCTTCATTGAAACATAAAACTATCATACACCACTTGATCTACACCTTATTCTCACACCAAATAGGTTTATGTCACCCTTACACTTAATGATTTTAGTATTTTATGATTGAAAGTTTTACTCAGAAACTTAACAGTTTCTGAGCTGGAAGAGGCTATAGATGAGCCCTGACTCACCCCATTTTCTACAAGAAGGTGGTCTTCTTTAAAGGAAAAACTGTGTTATCTTGGAATGCTGTATATTGGTCATCAAACAACCCAGAAACTAGGAAATGTATGGCCCTCTTTTTGGCACTTATCCAAAAGCTCTACATGTCCTTTTGGATAAGGGACTTAAAAAGGTTAGCTCTCATTTTTCCCCTTCTCTGCCTCAGTGTTTCAGCAGAAATGACACTGGTTCAGTCAATTCTTAGAGCAAAAGAGTCTAAAACTCCAGAAAAATATAAAATATCAACTGTATCATCTTAGAAAATGAATATTCTTTACTGAATATGAAATATTCAGGTTACTGTAATGTCTTTGACAAGAAGGAGAGAACAAAACATATCTTTTCAAATTAGACTTTGGGTGCAAGTATGCAGTTTAGTAAAATTAGTCAGATGATAAATAGAAAACCACTTTTCGGAGCAGACACAAATAATCTGAGCACTCTTTACACTATTTGGTCTATTTAATGTGTCCTAGACATTTTTCTGGGACATTTTTGTGTGATATCAGGATTTATCTGATTATTTGCTAGCATAGTTGGGTGAAATCCATATTTTCTCAGAGAGCACAGATCATCTTAAAGAGCATGTAATAACATTCTGGAGAGCTTGTGTTACCACCATCTGTATACCAAATTAGAAAAATTCCACTTCTTATCTGCAATAGAATTTCTGTGCCACAGCATTTTTCTAGAAAGTTGAAAATAGAGTCCAAGAAGAGAGGATGGTATCTACAGTCTTTTGGAAACCTCAGCACTTTCTCCTGTTGTTCAGCTTAACTGCTGCTTCATTAGAGATTTTTGTCAAGTAAGCTCTCCCATATTTGTTAAAGAACAGTATGATTCATGTTCAGCATCAAATCCACCCAAACTAGCAAACACATCTGGAAGAGGCAAAGTCTAAGCATACTGGTCCTGTATGAATCTCCAAACTTTAATGCAAGAAAAGGCCTGGCTTGCTGTCAGTCACCTGCTAATACCTCACACATCGAATAAGCTCCTCAGCTTCTCAGACCTTCACAGTTTCTGCTCCGATTAACCCAGTTATCTGTTGCTTTGCTCTATTAGCCTTTCATATGTCCTTTTAAGTTCCATAATACAAAAGGAAATTGTTGGTGGATAAGGAATAAGACAAGGGTGACCCTGAGGTGTTTCACTAACTTAATGATCTGTGATTAGAGGTCCTAGATCAATAGTGAGGCGGTATTGACAGCTTTCTTAAAATGAATCCTCTTTTTATCTTTCATCGCTTTTTAGTTTTTTAATCCATTTGAGTCACCTTCTTATTCTGTCCAGGTATCAGGTCATTCTGATAGTAGAGGATATGTTGTCCGAAAAGTAAAAGATATGTAGTTGGATAACATCTGCATATCACAGTGTTCTTACAATTTAAATACTGTGCATGATGCAGTCATAAACAAAAATAAAAGTCTAAAAAGAATGAATGGAAACAGGTTAGTGGTAAGCATTTACTGATTTTAAATTTTTTCATATATACATACATTGTTATTTTACAACATATATTACAGTAGCTTGCTGTTGTTTGAAATATGTCCAAGAAAACTCCAAGTTACAGGAAAAAAAGCATTTTTTGGAGCTGGATACCCTTTTTTCTGTTTTCTATTTCTGGTGGTAGGCGTCTACCATTTGCTGCTTTTATGGGAAAAAAAGCAAAGTAGGCAAATTGCTTTCACTTGCGAATATCTTCTAAAAGCGAGAGAGTAGCTGATTTTTAAAAGTTCTGGCTATAAACTGAACAATAAAATCAAGAATTAACAAAGCTGCAATAAAAAATTTTGTGTGCACCACTGCCAAAGGAGGTGACTCAATTTCACATTGTTCTTGAAAGAATGCTGGATTTTTAGATATCAATAAATAAAATATTGGAATTTAAATCCAGAATTATAGGAATCCCTTTATTTTGAACATTTCAGTATGATTTTTTTAATAAAAAGTGAAATTATACAAGTATTCTTCAAATTTTAGTTCATTTTTGAATTGTTATTTTCTCCCAGCAAAAGTTTTGAAAGGACATATATGCATTATCCCCAAGCAATTCTGAACTACATCAGGTTCTAATGTATTAAATGCATCAGAACACCTCATGCTGTAACATCTATAACTGCACAGTATAAAGCTCATGGAAACAGTTTTTAGTTAAAATAAAGGTCAGTCTAAGCACTGCTGTTTTTATCCTGACACCAATTAAGTACCTTAAAGGATTAGCTGATGAGGTGTTCTCTCTGATAAGTATCCAAAGCAGTAATTATCACAAAAAAATCATATTTAAATATTCAGTGTAATGTATCTAAAAAAGTATAAACTGTTGCTGCTTGATGTTCAGAAAAATATACAGTAAGGTAGTTCTTCCATTTAGGTGACTTTCCCATCTAGCTTAGTTGGGGCCCAACTACTAACCTGGTATTTATTTTAGTCTCTGTGTCTTCTTACAGAAATGCTTATCTAGTACATGAGACACTGAGCAATTAATTATAAATATGTACAAAAATCCCTCCACGCACAAAGGAACACAGAAGGGACTCTGAACCAGTAAAGTGAGCTACAGCCTGTTTCTTCCTATCCTTTCCTTACTCATTAACGATAACCAAATCTTGTAGAATTCTCTGAAGGTCATCAAATCAAAGAAAAAATAATAGTAAATAACAGATTTCATCATTGTAGCTCCAATCATCTTCCACTAACTTATATAAAGAATACACAAATTCAGATGGCCAAATTCTGATTTGTTAAGCTATTCAGAATTAATGTAGTTACTTACTTTAAACTTAGGAAACTGAATATAGAATCATACATGTGAATTGGTCAGGTTAGGTTTTAAAGATTGGCTTAAAAATATTTATCCACTCATTTTATGCAACAGTTCAGATTTTAGTAAGCCATAATCTTTCGTGCTCATGATTGCACTGATGCAACAGACTGTTTCATCTCTAAACTAGCATAGGTCTTATTCCATCAAAAAAGAGGAGTGGAGGGGAAGGGGAATGAGAAGGTAAGGGGAAAGAGGGAAGTTTTGCCCTAAATACAAGATTAAAAAAAGCACACAGATAATACCAGAATGACTACAGTAATAACTAGTGATTTCAGAGCGCTTCAGACATTAAAAAGTTTAGCATGAGTAATTGAATTTACCAAACATACAACTTCTTTTAAAAATTGTCCTTCCTTTCCACAAGTCTTATGTAGTTTATAGGACTAAATAAAATGTATTTTTCTACATATAAGTGTGAAGAAAGGTCTTTATGATTAACATGGAAACACTTAGCTCTGATGATTGCCTTTAGCATACAAGATAAATAAAATCTAAGCTCAAAAAATCCTTAATGATTGCAAAATGGCAACACAATAACTTTCTACAGGCCAACCATGGTTATAAAAGGGAGCAAATGATCATTTGATTATTCTTATAGTGAAAAAAAATCAAGGTAAACAACCAAAAATGCATGGGATTTTTCATATAAGTAACATAATTGTAATTGCAGTTAGTTAGAACACATTGCACTATATTATTTCCAGCAGTTTTTTACATGAACTTGTCCAAGTTCTATTCTCATCACTGTTCACAGTACAAAAAAGATTAGGAAACAATGTTCAGGATTTTAACACTCCTGAAGAGGAGGAGAGAGAGTTTGAATTTTGGGTTATTGACATTTTCCTTAGGAAACGTATTCCTTTGCACCAAAGTTTTTTTTTCTTCTAACAATTACACAGAAGAAAAAGTGATTGTAGAATTGCCACGTGGCACACTCTGGTTCTTCCTGCGTGAC
>WAAD01036814.1:9622-23381 GCA_013389945.1 Fregata magnificens | reverse complement strand
CTAAGACCATGTTGTTATTGGAAGACCCCCTTCAGCTTTGATATACCTGAGATTAAAGTAAGATATGTGGATTTTAAGTCCTGATTTACTTGGGCAGGTCTGGAAAATCCCAGCTAACATTTTATTCTTTACAGCCATGAATACAGCCCTTCAGGGTTTTTTTAGGTTCTTCTCAGTGATGCTTGAATAAAGCTGTTTCTTTCAGAATGCTATTTACTTACAAGAAGGGACGGATGCTGATCTAAGGAATTCTTTAGATGACTGCAATACTAACTTAAAGGTCTTCTCTGTAGGAGAGTTTTGCCATCTATTCATGAACCTTACACGCTGAAATATATTCTTCTTATTTTCATACCAATAAACTATGCCCCTTTCCCAAGTTTGAAATGCAGAAGAAAAAGCTAAAAAATGGAATTTACTTACAGGCAGTTTAAGACAGTGAGTAAAATCCTTTTAACAGTCCAGAAAGCAGTTCTCCTTCAGTCAAAGACATGCAAAACACTCAAGAAGTCAGGCCTTATTCTTTGTCATCTACATTTTTGCACTTAAATGAACAGTTCAATCTTGCATCTTGTTCAATATTTCCTACATGCAAAAGAGTGTGAAAAAAATGCTGTGTTTTATTTGTATCATATATCTCACCTTGTGAACTTGCAATGATGGCTCTTATTTAGAATATTTGTTGCTTCATAGACAGGAAATGCAGAATATGGGGTATGGTTTTTAAACCAACTGTACAGAGGGACACAGAAGTCACCTTGTAGTAGATGCAATACCAAATATGTTTTAATCTCTTCCAGAATAGGGTAGGGAAGTCTACCTGACATTCTGGGATAAGCACCTGTTACATACATACTTTCAATCCTAAGAATGGTGTGAAAAGCAAAGGTAGTTGAAACCATTTTCATAGATTTAAATTACATAAACCAGACAAAGGGTCACATGCTCCTATGAATGGTGGGGAAAAGCACAAAAAAATCTGTCTCAAAGCATTCACATTCTCTAAAACCTTCTATTTGTCATTTTGCCAAAGTAATTTATAACCCCATGTCTGTAAAGGTTTCAAAAATTCTATTGGGAGTAGATGGCTTTGTTTTGAGAAAGTATGAAGGAAATCAGGTCAAAGCCTAGAAACACTATTAGCATTTCACAATGGTGAGCTTGAGATAATGCAACGATGATCTCATTTCTGATGAAAGCAGATGTCTCAAAGTTCAGTGAGAAACAGAAGTTCCTCATTTTCCTTCTAAATCTTTTCTTTCACTATCCTCCCTTAGGTTCACTGGCTATGCCTCTTTATCTCTGCACAGCTGTGTGAATTGCTTTATTCTCATTTTTTGTCTCTTTGAAAAGCCAATGAAAAAATATAACTTTTTTTTCTGTTGGACCTACTCCTAGCACAAGCATCTTTTGATGGATAATGAAAGTGGACTAATTGATGTCTTCCTTACCGTTCCTTATTGATCCTGCTGCAGCAGAGATGTCAGGTGCAGGAAAGAGTCATCCTATTCACAGCCTGTCCAAAGCTAATACAGTCCCCCACTTACTTTAAATGGCTCAAGAGAACAGTGGGCTGGGGCTCTCTAATGGGCTCCCTGATATATGCATACAGGTCAAGCCAGGTTATTCTCCCTCTGAATCTTGTACAGGCTCCCTCCTTACCACCACCTCATATTTAAACTCTTTTTCCTCACACAGAAAATTAAAAATAAATTACCCTTTTTCATGATTCTCCCTCTCTCCTCTCATTGTCATACTATTCAAACACACTGATGACTTTCTTCTATTAGAATAATCGATCATTATATTCACTTTGCACAATGTGTGTACTGTTCTCAGTCTGTGGATCAGCAGGAGTTTTTAATCTTCGGAAAGCTCCTGGGCTCCAGAGGCTTGCGTGCACCCTATGTGTTAGACTGGGCACGTACATAGATCTCTGGTGCACTCACTGCATGGTGTGTTAATGGTATTTCTGAAGCAACAGATAGGAGATGTAGGACTGCCGTTAGGATCTTCTTTTAAGCTGTGGATTTGAGGGCCAAGGTCTTAAAACAGCACTATGTGTAACTAGCATGTAAGAAATCTCTAGCAAAAAGCAGTAGTAGTTAAGTTGAAGCTTAACTTTTAGCTTCAACTCATCTGCATGAGATTGAAGGTAGGGATCTGGTAATGAATAGTTCATCCTGCAAAAACTTGCACAAACAGTAATTCCACAATCAAGGTCTTTGTCATCCATGAAGCTTGGATTATTTATCAAAATTATAGGTTATAATAAAAAACTGGGGTTTAAAGTGTTTATTAAATATACCAGAGTTACCATACAATCAGATTAACATTGAAGTCGTTTAAATGATCAGTAGTTAATACAATTATTTTTATTCTTTTTTTTACAATAGATATATCTATGTTACTTTATTACAACATTTTTTGAATTTGCCACAAGCCTTTGAAGAAAGCACAGTTAAAAAAAACCAGTAAATGCAGTGCCTGCATTCTATAGAAGGAAGGATTTGTCACATTTTCCAGAAAATGAACACTCATGACAACTCGGAATGGCGAGAGAGGAGAATTTGCACATGTTCCCCATGGCTCTCAGCAAGGACTGCAGCAACTCTGACTCTGACTGAATGTGATAAACAGCATCAAGGCTAATACAGCACCTAAAAACTGCATCTCCTATAAACTGGTAATGTCAAACACCAATTTTGTAACGAACGCTCACCATAACTATGTTATTTTGCTTTTTCTTTCCATTAAAGTTGAAAAGTTTCATTGTTATAAACATTTATTTGAAATTAATACTGAACATTTTTTGCATTCATCAATTATCTGGCAAGAGAAATGTATTTTCTTGTTGTTTAAAAAGACTTTTAAAAACTTGAGAAACTAATGTTCAGATATTTAGTAATTGACTTCTGCTGGTGGCTTTATTAAACCATTTTTTTCTATTCTTGCTTAAATATTATTGACGAGAATGTCAATTAATTAAGTCCACTACTTGAAAGCAGCAGCATGTATAAATTTGTTTACAATATTAAATTAGAAATATATTTACCAATATAAAAATAAATGAGAAATCTGCTGGTTTCCAATATAAAAATAACTAGTACAATCGTAATGATGCTCATATACGTTACAGTAATGATTGCAGGAGGATACTTAGACAACTGATATAAATTGACATAGAAAGGGAAAACATTTATTCCAACAGATCATATATCGTAGAATGGTTTGGGTTGGAAGGGACCTTAAAGACCATCTAGTTCCAACCCCCCTGCCATGGGCAGGGACACCTTCCACTAGACCAGGCTGCTCAAAGCATCATCCAACCTGGCCTTGAATACTTCCAGGGATGGGGGATCCACAACTTCTCTGGGCAACCTGTTCCAGTGTCTCACCACCCTCACTGTAAAGAATTTCTTCCTAATATCTAATCTAAATCTACCCTCTTTCAGTTTAAAACCATTACCCCTTATCCTGTCACTACAGGCACTACTCAAAAGTCTGTCCCCATCCTTCTTAGAAGCTCCCTTTAAGTATTGAAAGGCCGCAATAAAGTCTCCCTGGAGCCTTCTCTTCTCCATGCTGAACAACCCCAACTCCCTCAGCCTTTCCTCATAGGAGAGGTGTTCCATCCCTCTGATCATGTTTGTGGCCCTCCTCTGGACCTGCTCCAACAGATCCATGTTTTTCCTGTACTGAGGACTCCAGAGCTGGAGGCAGTATTCCAGGTGGGGTGTCACCAGAGCAGAGTAGAGGGGCAGAATCACCTCTCTCGACCTGCTGGCCATGATTCTTTTGTGGCAGCCCAGGAGACGGTTGGCTTTCTGGGCTGCGAGTGCACATTGTCGGCTCATGTCCAGCTTTTCAGCCACCAGCACCCCCAAGTCCTTCCACGCAGGGCTGCTCTTAATCCACTCATCACCCCAATATTTTTTCTTTAAGACTATTTAAAAGAGAAGTATCTCCAGAGTTTTAATCAGGTATTTACTTCTATATACTGTGGTTTTAATACAGTTAGTACTATAATTATACCTTCTCCCTATATATAGCAACATATAAAAAAACCTAATAAGCACATTCATATATATTATTGCATTAATTAAATATTAAGAGGTTTTAAATAGACAGTAGTTTTAGCTGCATTTAATTCTATTTCATTTTTACAGGACCTCACAGAATGTATTGAAAGTAGCCTCATCAAGCTGTTGCTGCTTTTAGAACACTGAAATGTTTTTTTTTTTTTCAGAAATACAAAACCCAGTTTTTTTCTAGGAGCTGGATTCATGAATGATCATGATTTAAAAGGGCTCAAGGTATCAGCATACTCAGATCTTCAGGCATTTACCAGGGAACTGAAATCAATCAGTTATATATAGATCAGGTTAGGCATTTACCAAGGGAACTGAAATTCAAAATAGGACTTAGATAGCATTCCCTCTATCTACAAGAGAGAAGATTAGATGCAGGAGAATGGAATTCACAATAGTCATACGGTGACTGGGGGAAACAGCCCCTAAAATGTGAAAGGCATATCCAAGACTAGCATTTGCCTCTTTTCCCCTTCTCCCATATACTTCCGACTAAAGTATGGAACGTAAAGATTAAATTTCTGTGAAATAGGAACTTAGAAACTCCATCTTCTGCACTTAATAATGTATTTAAATCCAGATAGAATCACACAATCATTTAGGTTGGAAAAGACCTTTAAGATCATCAAGTCCAACCGTAATACAGTATCGTTCTTTCACTTGACAGTAAAGTGTTGCTGCCCCCTCGCATGCCTACAAAACCACCTAGTGCTTAGGGCATTTGCTGTGGACAAGGGAAGTTTTGGTTCTAGGAGCATATGTTTAAACCCTTTTCCTAGAAGCGCTCTGGCCACTAAACTGTAGAAAAAGATTACCGTGATCAGTGATAAGCATATGTATCATTATACATAACAGATACTGCTATTCTAAGGGGAGTTAGGTGTCCAGGACCTTTGGTGAGTATAGGCCTAATTCATTCTACATTACAGTTCGTTCCTACGAATAAAGGAGAAATATCTGGAGAGCTGCAGCCACTCAATTTCCACTTTTTTGACAGTCACCTAGAGCCTGTTCTGGCAGCGCACGGGCAGTTTGCAGTGTCATCTGACCATGCTCCCTGCCATCTGTATGATTCCCTAATGCCAAGCAGTACTGCATACAGCCAGCTATACTGGCTCCAGTCCATGTAAGGATTGCTGCATTAAAAGGGGAGTAAGAGTACAGCAATTTCAGGTGTAGTATGGCTGTTGCAGTGGTAGAGAAAAAAGACTAGTGAGGGACTGGATTCGTCCATAACACTACGTTAAAAACAAGGGGCTGGTGGACAACTTTCATTGCTGAATCAGGACTTCACCCCTACCTGTTTGGAAGACTGTCTTTACTGGGACTTGACATTTTCTCCTTCAAGTCCTTGATTGTAGGTGCACTGTGACTCGGTTACTGTGCAGTGGTTGGACTCGCTGCTTTACCTTTCAGGAAGAAACATAAATGAATCACAGCTGTTGTTGCATTTGAAGATTTTTTAGAAAATATAATACCATTCATTATGTTTGAAATAATTTGTTACCCTGCTTTTGAAATCTACCCATTATTAATGTCTAAAAAGTGAGTCATTTCAATACATTTAGAAAGATGGGGGTTTTGTATTCACCATATATCACAATTGTGCTGTTTTTCTAACATAATGCTGAATTATGCTTATATTATTTTTCAAAGAGACAGCTCTTTATGAGCATCCTTTTGTACAAAAGAAGTTGTATGACTGCTGTGATCACATTGCTGATCACTGTTGATGCTGATAATGGAAAGGTTTCTTGACTCTTAGGTTTGTGCAATAAATACTGGATTGCTTTGCTTGTATTTATTAAAAAGCTTAGATGTGAAATAAACTCATCTTTCTTGTGAGTAAAAAAACAGAAAAATGTTTAATAAATCGCATTGTCATTTATATGTTGTTGCCTGAAGCAACTTGCTATATGCACTATTTAAAGGTTTAGACATTTTCTCCTTTTCCTGCTGAGGGTACTCAGCTAAGCAGTAGGTGGAGGCTAGTGGGAATCTTCCAGACATCTTCCTACCAGTGGGTCACTGACAAATACTGAAAACCTTTTAATGCTAAACTTCCTGTAAGGCAGTACATGCTAAACCAGCTTTTTTTTTTCCCAAAGTTTAGTTAGCATCTACACAAGCCATACATGTATATTTGGTTGTCCTTCGATTTAAATTATTATAATAATGATAATTTAGTTACTGTTGCCAAAATATGAGTTAACCTGTTGGATTAACACTATAATACTTGCATTTAGGTATCATCTTGTTCTTGTAAAAGTGCCTTTCACTTGATAAGCTCTAAGTGCTTTGCACATTGAGCATTGATGCTACTAGACTCTGCATGGAAAATGGAAGTTCTGAAGAACTTGTTTTTAGAGATTAAAAATAATGAGAATTTTACCTGTAAATCACTCTGAAAATAAGGCACTTTAGGAATAATAGATAAGGAAAGAGAAGGCATCTTGATTTATGCTATTGTTATCATTACACTATATTCCTGTCTTAAGCAGAATTAAAGAAAAATACCAGTCCAGCTTGGTAATTTAATGCCATTATGTAATTTTTTGTAGTTTAGAATTTAAGTCACAGCCTAAATGACAAATAAAAATGAGTTTGGGAGCCTTAACTCCTAGGTGAGTAGAATACGAAACTATAAGACAATTTTGTAGGTCATGCAATTGCTGTTCATGTAAAATTGCACTATATGCATTTGAAAAATTTGTGACCATACAGCTAATTATTAACTTCTATGTTCATTTAAGTCACAAGTCTTTAAAAACTTAAAAAGTGGGGTCCAGTTCTCTAAGATGGAGCCAGGTAGGGCTATAAATTGCCTGTGACATTAACTTCTTGCAAACATCCTCTGCTTGATAAAAGAAAATTAGCATATTCTTCCTCCCCTGAAGTCTAATTCAAATTATTTTAGAACTAGTTTAACTTCTGACAGATGAAATGCATACATTAGCTAGCTAGAGCCATCTGCAAGGCAAACACATTCTTACCTCATATGTTTCTAATTGGAACGTGTTGTCTTTCAGGCACCATGAGATGCCATGTTATGACTGGTAATGAATTCTGGAATCACGTACATCCCCAAGGATTTATTATCTGCGTGGATTAAGGACAGGCTTTTATGAATTTCAGTTATTTTCACACTTTGATTGTAAGTCTAAACAATATTTCTTGGGTAGCAACCTAATTATAGGAAGAGGTAATACCCCCAAACCAGGGATTATTTTAGGGAGATTGGGATTACATAGGATTCTTTAAAGTATTATTTTTCACTTTTCATTGAACAGGATGGTCATCTACATTTTTATGTCAATATCTAACATTCTTTATTTTATGCAGGTAATGCAGTGAGGCTACATTAGATTTCCCTTCTGCTCAGTTTGAATTTCATTCTCCAGCTCAGAAACAGTGGAGTGTATTACATGATTAGCATTTTAATACTAATTTTTTTTTTTATGATGGAGTAAAAAGGATTTAAATAATTAATTTTTAATGCTTGTATCAATACCAAATGACTTACCACGATCTTTTTATTGGTGGCATTTACTTTTTCTGCTTCACTGTCTTGTTTGAGGATAAAAGATTACATGTGGAGTATATTTTAAGTGATTGCCTGATTACATTTTAATGCCTGACCAGAAATGTAGAAATATTTCAACTGAATATTGAAAATGTTTGATGGAAAATGAAATAGATTATTATTAAGTTAAAATGATATCTAGTGAAAAGTCAGAATACAATTACTGCAGTTTTCTCATCCTAAAACCAAACTGCAAATTTAAATAACCATCACTTATACAGTATCATAGTGATATGTATTACTTGTGTAACATCAATCCAGAAATCATGGGAACAGTTTTATTTCACTTGTAAATTAGTATCGAGATGTCGAGGGCATGAAGCTGAATGAGTCCTTCCAAATTTTATAAAGTAGAACAGACACTAAAAAATGTGGCTGAGGGAAGGCAGCATTGCTGATGGGTGCCAGAGGAGTATCTGGTTAGGATATGCTATAGTACTGAGGTCTACAAGATTTTTCAAACTCAAAAACTACTTAGTTAAGTACACACAGGATACTGACTGCTGCTTCAATATTAAAGGAAGTGCTAACAGATATATTTGAAATTTCAAACAATCCTGCAAGGCTTTTTTCAGTAGTAACATTTTTCATGTATCATGAGCAATCCTGAATGAAGGAGCATGCTTTCCTGCCCAAGGATTAATGTGTAAAGGCCTTATGCCTCTGAGACCCCTTAGGAAACCAGGTCCAGGCAGGCTGAGCCAGGACCTCAAGGGCTTTCATCTTCCCAGGTATGATGAGCAAATTGGTTCATAAGCCACTCTTCTGTTCCTGTTCTCATTTCCTACCAGCCCCAAACAAAGCTGAGGGAATAGTCAGCTGTTTTCTAGGCAGTGGTCAGTAAAATAGCTTTGTGCCATTAACACTGACCTTCCTTTTTCTAGGCTAGGCTGAAAGGCATCCAGTATCTGCCACCGCTACCCAGTACTGCTATCCAGTACCTGGCAGTGGCTGCTTTCGTGTCCTTTGCTTATCTGCTACTTTACACCTTCATGGTTCGTTTCTTGCAAGAACCAACCATGCTCTGGCTCCTGGAATCCTTTATAGAGAACTTCATACAGGGACCCAGAAGTGTCTTTGAAAAGATCTTGGGGTTTTGTTTATATCTAGTCCTACAAAGTGTTTTGTGCACTTCTTCCGCAGGGCATATATTTTCCTTTTGTTTACGTTTGCCACAATTTTCACTAAAGGCTGTAAAATAAATTATGTCACAGATTCTTACCTGGGTATAAGTTCAGAGTTTCAGGGGGGTGTGTCATGCCTCAGCACATCAACTGATTGAAATGGAAGAGCAGCCCCAAAGGGCAAAAAGTAATGAAAAATAATAGCACATCAACTTGTCTCCTTGGAGTTCAGCAGTCACAGGTCAAGCAAAAGACCTTAAGAAAACTGGCAATATTCAGGAATGTTTTAATGAAGAAGAAAAGGATAATCAATGTCTGTCATCAGATGCCCTGGATAACTCCCAAGGACTTGCATAGGACATCCATGCAGTAGAAGACAAAAGCTGACCCCAAAGAAATCACTTTGTAAAAATATAATCAAGCGAAAAGTGAAATGTCCTAAATTAAAGATTACATTTTACGGTAAAACTTCCACAGCATAACACTGGAAAGTACTTTCAAATAGGGTTACATTTTAATGCCTTACCGGAAATGTAAAAATATTTCAACTGAAGAAAATGTTTGATGGAAAATGAAACAGATTATTAAGTTATTTTTAACTTAACTTATTTTAAACTGTTATTTTATTAAGTTCATTTCAACAGTATGTATTTTCCAGGATTACATCACAGCAACAAAGAAATCCTGACATATCTAAGAAACTGGAGGTTTAGTTTACTTTCAGTCATAGGGTAATCAAATATAAGTAAATATAAAATTCAAACTTGCTTGTGCCACAAGAAATTCTGAAAACTCATTTCAGAAACTCCATTAGAATATCTTTTACAGTAACAGAAAAAGTTTGTAAGACAAAATTCAGTTGCAGATATGTATCAGAACCTAGATCTTTACAATGATGGCTCCCATTGATTCTGCTGGGATCTGGATCACTGCCGAAGTCACAGAATCACAGAATCACAGAATGGCAGGGGTTAGAAGGGACCTCTGGAGATCACCTTGTCCAACCCCCCTGCTTGAGCAGGTACCCCTAGAGCAGGGTGCACAGGACCACATCCAGGTGGGTTTTGAATATTTCCAGAGAAGGAGACTCCACAACCTCTCTAGGCAGCCTGTTCCAATGCTCTGTCACCCTCACAGTAAAGAAGTTTTTTCTCATGTTCAGGTGGAACTTCCTGTGTTCCAATTTGTGCCCATTGCCCCTTGCCCTGCCATTGGGCACCACTGTAAAGTCCATCAGAAATAGGTGTATTTAAGGTTTATCAGGCTTTGGCTCCCAACATAAGAAATCCTAAAGAACCTATTTTGGAGAAAGGTGATCTTCAGTTCTGCATCAGGTCCCTTTAGAAGGAACGCCTCATGTTGGGAATGCCAAACTGAGGCACCCAAAATTAGGAGATGCTTCTGGAAATTTGAATTCAAACCTTTACCTGTAAAAAGTAAGGTTTTAGACTTTAAAATTTAAATATTATGTTTAAATAATAAAATCTGAATATCTCTTTCTGACAGTGAGATGACTCATACTAGAATACAACAACTAGATTTCTTGTGATTCTTTCCTTGGTACTCTTCTGAGCTTTACCATTAGAGGACTGCAACAACCATAGATTTTAGTAAGTAGGAGGAAAGATAACCCCTTAAAGTTTGAACTGGTACCCAAAGAGAGATTGGTTGTATTGACTCAAGATACTACTGAGAGAAAAAATATTATAATGAATTGTTCCAGCCAGAGAATTACAGATATGTATAGAGAAGAACAGAAATGGACATAAATGTGGGCCAAGTTCTTCCAGCATTGTACTGCCTTGTGTTATTAAGGGAAACCATGATGTCCTACTCAGAACTTTCTGGTTTATTTCCCCATTATTGAAGGATGCACTTTTTCTAGTCCTCAACCTGTTAAGTCTTGTGATGACTTCACAGAGCCACTCATATGAGAGATGCTCCAGTCCCTTAATCATCTTAGTGGCCCTTTGCTGGAGTCTCTCTAGAAGCTCTGTACCTCTGTTGTACAGGGGAGTTCAGAACTGGACACTGCACTGGTGAGGTGTGGCCTCACCAGTGGTGAGTAGACCGGAAGGATCACCTCCCTTGACCTGCTGGCCACACTTTGCCTAATGCAGCCCAGGATGCCATTAGCATTCTTGACACAAAGGTGCACTGCTAGCTCATATTCAACTTGGTGTCCACCACAACCCCCTGGTTCTTTTCTGCAGAGCTGCTTTCCAACAGCGTGACCCCCAGCATGTATCAGGGCATGGGACTGTTCCCAGGTGCAAGACTTTGCACTTTTCCTTGTTGAACTGCATGAGGTTCCTTTCAGTCCATTTGTCCATCCTGTCAAGGTTCCACTGGACAGCGGCACAACACTCTGGTGTATTAGCCGCTCCTCCCAGTTTTGTCCTCTGCAACTTGCTGAGGGTATGCTCTGCCCCATCATCGAGATCATTAATGAAGATGATGAACAGGATAGGACCCAGTTTTGACCCTTGGGGTACATTGCCTCCAGGTAGACCTTGTGCCACTGATCAAAACCCTCTGAGTTTGGCTGTTCAGCCAGTTTTAAATCCACCTCACTGTCTGCTATTACTGTCTTAGCACTTTCTGCTAAATAAAGGGTATCTCTAAGGAGAGCTTGTTGTCTTGCTCCACATCTAGCCCAGAGCAATCCACAGCATATCTTGCCTCCTTTCTCTCAGCATCTGCCTGTGTGCAGGGCTGAACACCAGCAGAATGCTCTCGATGTCCCACCTTCGTCTTTTCCATCCGCCTGTGACTCCCCTTGTACAGACCTGGAATTCCCATAGGGGACTGTGCATCCCATGATTATGAAGTGGTCAGGATTGCCGAGGACAAAAGATGCTGAAAACACATCCACAAAAGCAACACTATACACCATCAAGACAGTTACTTGTCACGTGATAGCTACAATAGCTACTCTTCCTCCCAGAGGTTCATGTTATCAGCACTACTTTTCTCTAAAAATGACAAAATAAACCTAAACTCTGCTTCATCATCCTTTTCCATCTCAATATCAGTAACTGTGGTAATGTTGTTGTTGACATACAGTAAATATTTCAGGTGTGTATGTAGTGTACTGGTAAAGGCTTAACTTAGATCTCAGCTTCGGTGGGCAGGTACACAGCTGTGAAAGAATCTGTTGTGCTTCACAGCAGCTACTCCCTGTGCAGCTATTGCTTGGAAATTTTTCTTTTTAATTGTGTGAGGGAAGCAAGATGACTGGACCTTTGGCAGGTAGGAGAGCTACAAACATACCCACTGCTAGGCAAGAAACTCATACACTTCTGAGCGTGCACAAAGGTCCTTTGCCTGTCAAAGCCAAACTTAGTCTTGTCCTGGATTTCTGCTGCCTTCAACAGTTAATCCGTCTGGACTAACAGCACCAGCACTGATTCTTCATTGTCATAATGTGTTAAAATCCCCACCTTGCCCCAAGATGATTTCTGACAAAAGCTGACCGTTTCCTGGAAAGTACTGAAACAAATAAAAGGCTGCTAGTATGAAAATCACATCAGTACTAATGTGTACAGTACTACTAATCACAGTAGTAAAAAATTCAACAAACCCTAGCTGCACCCCAAGCAGAAACAGAATAGACAGGATAACAAACAAGACATTGATTGGAAAAAAAAATTAAAATTTAATTCCACCAAGCAAAATCTAGTGAAATGACTGCAAAATATTACAAACAACTCAGATTTTATTGCAAACATTTTAATACTATTGTAGGTAAGAAAGACAAGCTTGCAGAGCAGGATCAATTTAACCAGAAAATTGCTTACAAAGGAACTGCTCTTGCTCCCACAGATATCAACAGCATTTTGCAGGCAGACTTCAAGGAAAACCAAATTTGAGCCTTCGAATCGTTATTGTACTTTTACAAAAGTATGTATCTCAAAAAAGCAATAAAGGACAAAAAAAAGTACCTCCACTCTATCCCTTTTAGGTGTTTTCCTATGGAGGATGTCTCTCAGAGTTGCAACAGTCTTCATTATGTGCATTTGTAATCGTTTAAAACTAATTGTCCCCTGGAATTAATAACAACCAATATAAAGTAAAACAATATAGCCCAAGAAACAGTTGATTGTTTAGGCCTCAAAGAAAGGTAGAGTTACACAGTTAGAAATGCCATACAAAATTGTCGCACCTACTAAATTTAGGAAAATGCAGCCACCCTCAGCCATCAATTCTTGCTGTAAACGTACAAAAGGGGCCAATATTACATCAGATTTTTTACTCTCCTTTGTTGCCATTTTCAGAATAAAACCATGGTAACATGCTATTAAAAATGATATAAGGAACTCTTTCTTATATAATTAGTTAGTATCTATATTATGTTTGTTATGACTCAATATATTTTGGAATATTTACTTAAGGATATTGCTTTATCAGATATCCTGGTTAAATAATTTTAAATTACATTATTACTGGAATTTCATACTATGTCAGTTAAAGTAATTTTTCATGACAGCTTTTTATTTTAGTATTTTGTGAGATCAAAAGGTAGAAGCAATTTTGGCTTAACAGGTGAATCAGTCCCTCTCTTTGCTGAGATAGGGGCAGTAAATCCATAAGAGTAGAGAGAAACAAAAATTGCAGTTAGAATCGCAGCCCTGGCATAGATGAGAAAAATGTTTAAAATGTATAATATTTGAGCATACAGACCTACACATCTGCATGTAGCAAAACATGAGCCTATGACCATAAAAAACCTAGCTTTTAAAAGACTTGTTTGTATCAATATAAAGAGGGAAATTTACCAAGTGTTTTACTATAGCCTTAAAGCTTTTAAAATGTTATGCCTAATGTGATCAGTAATAGAGCCAATCACCTTTAGGCAGTGATAAAGTAAGTAGATATACTGTAATTACAGAAAATACATTTCTGTTACAACCATGAGTACATGGTGATGGTGAATTTCAATTATTATATCTCCTTAAGCT
>WAAD01036796.1:119585-130889 GCA_013389945.1 Fregata magnificens | reverse complement strand
TTTAAGGAAGTGAATGGATTTTAAGTTAAAGGAGTTTACCTAAACCATAACACGATCTGTAACATATGATAACATAGATCCATAGGATGTTATGCCGTAACATAGATGATGTGAGAAAAATAATACACCTTCAGGGACATTAAGAAAGGCAAATCTCCACATCTACTCTTTTGTATATTCAACAACAACGGCACTCAACGGTCTGGAGCCGTTTGATTCATCTTCTCAAATGGAAGTGAAAAGAAAACAAATCTATACCTCCATGCATAGCACAAAAATGCAGAGCTTCTTCAAAGAATCACTTCAAAGTCAAATGAGCCCTGACAGCTCATTCCATGATCTGTGCCTTCCCAACCCCTTCTCTGCCTTTTCAGTTCAAAAAGTTCAAGCATCTAGTTAAAACTTCCTCAGTATCATTGTAAGATACACTCTAAATGGACATCCATTCTTACAGGATATTGCATGTAACCGGCATTTTAAAAATACTTGTTTTCAGAAATGCATAACAATAATATCAGAAAGTCTCATCTCTATTTTCACTGGGATTATTGGAATTCAGAAGTGTGTCACTGTTCCTGTAAACTGTTTCAACTAGTCAAACGAGTTAGGGACACCAGATATATTTTGATAAAAGAATGCACGCTATAGAGAACAAACTAAGGCATTATATGGCTTCACCATTGAACAAAGGACTACAGGCCTTTGTAGACTGTTTTGCTGCACACTCCAGAAGACAAATCCGCTGATCCACAAGATCTCTTGTACATTTGGGTTAAATTTTCATTGAGTATAACTCTTATTATGACAAATACATGAAATATTTCATTAAAATTAACTTTTCTTAATTTCTTCTTGTTTGGGATAAATAATATTCAATTACAGTTGCAAATTCTCAGATAATCTGTTATAAAAGCATTGTTCAGGCTGTAATTGCCACTTCAAATATCACATTCTGTTGCCTTGTTGTGGGAGTTTTTTGACTGAAAAAAGACAATGACTGGATAGGTAATCTATTAAATGCTGGTCAGCTGAAGTTATAGCTATATAAATAAGCTAGTGGGAGGTAAACTAGAAAGGCAGTCTAGAGTGAGTCAGAAACCCTGTGTTAACTGCCCACATAACACTTTTACTCCATGCCAAATGCCAAGCAGCTTACTCTACTTTTAAGGTATGCTATTATGCACTTTATGTATTTAAAAATATGCTATTTGTTCCTGCAGTTATAAGGAAACCAAAGGTGTTTTCTGACCGGGAAGCATTCCTCTTAATGTATGACATGCCCCTATTCATTCTACTTCAAAAAGAAAAAAAAAATTATTTCTCATAGCTTACATCAATTTGCAATCTCATCTTGGATACTTTCCACTACTACTCACATCTGACCTTGATAAGATTACATAAACATTTTTACAAACAAAACATCAACAACTCAGTCAAGATACTCTGTCCTGTTTAAGAGAGGACTAGATCCTACAAGTGCTTTATCTGCCTGTCTTATAAGCACTTCAACAAAAACCACGGCTCTCATTGCAGCATCTTAAAGGAACAATTATTTCTTGTAACGTTTGGAAAATGCCAGCCGTACCTATCAAAATACATCTAACGTGACACAAAATATTTATGTAGTGATTTCAAAACACTAAGACTAGCGACTCAGTGGGACACAGAACAAAAATCCTGCATGGTCTCTACATTATAAATATAAAATTTGAAAAAAACCTTATCTTGTGATCAAAACAAGTGATCTTTAACACAATTAACAAAACAGTCTTACCTATTTTTAAGAAGAGATGTGAGACTCTCAGAATTTAATTGATGCATTAAGGCATCCCTCAATGTTGGAAGCATTGACAGCACTGTTATTAAAAGATAAAAAAAGAAAAAAATCTGTCAATATATAAAAAAAAAATCATCATAACCCTATCCCCTGCTCTCACTCAATAGCTGCTATACAATGTAAATCCCATTGCTCAACAGGCAAAGCTGGGAGGACAAACAAAATAGGAAACCCTGGGGGTACTCAGAAGTGCAATTACCTGCGTGCCTCTTATGAGCTTGGGCACAATGCTGCCCTTATGTGGCTACACGTCTTTGTTGGCTCTAGCTGCAGATGTGTACTCACATCCCACATATCTGCGTACATGTGCCTTCAACTCCCCACAAGAAAATCCAGTGAAAATCTACACTGTTGCATTTCTCCAAATGAGAAGAATAATATCTGAGGTTTGGTTTTTTTCCCCAAGAGAACCAGAGAAAGGTACGTTTTAAACAAAAGAAAGCTGGTGGGAAAAAAATCCTTTACTTTCAGAATATTCAGTGTCCAATCTGCTGTTACATGATGGGAACAGGAAATAGAAAACAAGCATGCACAGAGCATAAAAAATACTAAGAACAAAATATGAAAAATCTTGACAAGAATGCATGCTACCAGACAGAAGGTACTTTGTACAACGAAGGGCAAAGAAAAATGTAATCCTTGCAGTAAAATCAATCCCAGCACTACAAAATGGGAAATATGAAAATGAAATACCAGGATATTTCATGTCAGGGTAAACACAGTGCACAAAAAGCATTTGCAGCCACCCAAGAAGCCATTACAAATTTCAACAGGAGAAGAAAATGCTGCCCAATTTGTTTCATATAAATAGTTTTGAACGGCCTGTATTTACAAGAATGACAAGGTTTCTGTTAAACTCTACCCTACCATCTCCTCTCCAAAAATCCAAAGATCAATGCTGTAATATAAATACTTTCGCTTTTTGCTCCCCAGATAGCCAGGTACCTTTTAACTGTTAAAATGTAGGGAACTAATGGGCTCACGTGCTTCTTATTTGTAAATAAAAATTACCTACCAAGCTCTCTGTGTAGCTTACTAACAATGTGCTATAATGAATAAAATAATCCTGCTGTAAACTCAGTATTGTTTGAATCTGGGTGCTGTTTCACACCTCAATACCACATGCAGTTTAGGGCAATACACACAGGGTCTTGAAGGGACAAAAAATGGTAATCTGCATGTATATTTGTATGCATTATAGATGGATATATTCAAACCAAGGGTTAAGATGACCTCTGGAAATCCCTTCAATCCTCTGTTCTTCAGATTCTGTTTTTATTATGCAAAATGACTCTATTTATGCACTAGTATTTAATTAAGATTTTTAATTCACCTACATTTCTTATTCTTCTTCCATCCTGTCAATATGTAGTCTAAATCCCCAAATAATTCCACCTGTCAAGAACAGTAGCTATTTCCTTATCTTACCTGTCATATTGCATGTCCTCTGATTACTTTCAAAATGATACTGCCTTCGCGCTTGGGCGATGTATTCAGCAGCCTCTCGTTCCTGGATTTCTCTGATTTTCTTCTGCCCATATTTTCCCAGTAAATAGACTCCTACAGAGAGATTTTCATATTACAAGCTGCTTTAAAAATGTGAGGAAAGCCCCTTCAGTCCCTCTCTTTGATTTTAAACCTTAAGGGTGCATAGTGGGTTTTTTTGGGATATGTGGGTCTTGAGTATTTGAATACTGACTGACAAAGTAATACTCAGAAACAATGCTTTCAAAATTAATTAAAATGTCAAGGGTAATGACTTGAATCAGTATAAGAAACTTTCCTGAGAAGAGATATCTTGCCTTTCAAAGAAGGGATTTTTGGTACTACTGCAACGTAAACAACTAGTACTGAGGAGACTGAGGCAAATATTGGAAAGAGAAAAAATGCAGAGTAACAAAAACAAAGAATAGAGAAAAGAAACTGAAATGCACAGGTCTGGAGATGGATGAAAATTTAAATTTTTTAAAAAGATATCTTTCTAAAATTAGCAGAAGTTAAAGATAAAACTCAAGTCTTAAAAATCACATAAGAGAAAAATGTTACAGACCAACACTTCCTTCGTTTGGTCCTGAAACTTCTCCGTAGGAAGAACGTTAGCTTCAGTGGGGCTTGACTGTGGCCCTCTTATTTCTTACCATGCCTGGTTCCTACTCTCCAGCCCCACTCTTATCCTACCCTTGAGGATCTGATCATCTCTCATCACCCTCACTATGAATCTCCATTTCCAAAGACCCACCAAAAATTTTTGCTCTACATTTCCTCCTCTCCCAACAGACATCCCTTTGAAGTTTCCCCTGGCTGCTCTTCCCACACCACGAGAGGTTCAGAGATCCCTCCAGGCTGCCCACAGCCCTCTTCTCATCTTTCCTCATCTCCATCCCCCTTTTTAAGGCATTCCTCAAGATACCACTATGGCTTCTATACTTATCCTCAGAACCTTTGCCCACTGCAAGCTGCTTTGCCCGAATTTCTCCTCCTCCACCCAGGGCATCTCATAACACCTCCTGTGTATCAAGTTCATTTGCTGCCTCCTGTACGCACTGGCAGCAGCAGTTACCTATTTAGGTGCATAACAAGGTCTTCCCATGTTCTCTCATGAAATAATGGGGGGGGGGGGAGATAAAAGAGGAACAAACCCAAGCAGAAAAGACTATTATACAAGTTGATCATCTTCTGTCCACTGGGGAGCAATCCCTTAAGTACTGAAACTCCTCTACAGAGTATCAGCTCCGACTCTGTCAAGTCAATAATGTACATAGAAGAAATCTGAATATCAAATCAAGTCTTTATTTTTTTCCACCAAGCACTTTCAAAAGTTGTAAACACAGAGCTACAAAGTTTTCTTCAAAATTCAATTTTCACATTTCAAAGTTAATATCTGAATGAATTAGGCATTTAACAGTTGCTGAATGCTGAAAGTTTTAAAACTATTTTTATAAGCCCGATCCACAAAAACTAAAAAAACCCCAACCAACCAAACAAAAAACCCCACCAACCCCCCCCCACAAACCCCAAACTCCCCAAGATTTTGAATTCAGCTACATTTTTTTAGATCATTAAAACCTTTCAATACATTCTCCAAAACTACCGTCAATATTTCAAAAGGCTTGTCAACTTTGTGCCCCAATATTCATGGTTGCAAAACAATCCAGCTATTTGCATTGGCATTATGTTTCCTAATAGGCAACTACAAGCCAGACCAGTTTGAACAACCACAGTCATGTATTTCCCAAAAGCCTCATAAAATAAAAATGGGGAAGTCACTCTCTCTTGCTTCAGCCTTATGCAGACTGAACAGTTGCCATGTGGAAGACTCACTCCATTAGATGCAAACTTTAATATTATGGTTCCATATACATAAAAAGCAATTTTACCACTGTAAATTGTTAACCAAAATGAAACTTCATAAATAACAGTTAGATTATTTGTCTCTACAAAATTATCAATTCCTGCCAAGAACATGTATTTAGAACACAACTGTCAGGGTGCTTTTTATTTTTTTCCCCAGCTAACATACTGAAACAGCAACAATTTTTTTAATATTAGCAAATAATTTTCAAACACAAGATTTTTTTCTAATCATTTTATCCCACCACATTTTTCACATTACATTCAGACATAGTCATTTGTCCAAATGACTACTTTTGTTTATTTTTCTCCCCCAAAATAAATCTTTTAACTCTGGGTTTTGTGGCAGAAAGGTCTCATAAGTATAAAAAAACCCAACCCCCAAACTCTTTCTGCATGTACAGAGGACACAGGCAGACATGCAAACAATTCAAGAAGAATCATGTGCATGCCCTTGAGTGATACACTGGAGCAGCACCTTTATAATTAAGATTGAGACACCTAATCCTTAATACTCGATTGTTAAAGCTGTGTGATTACTCTGTACTAAGAACTGCTGTGCCTTGCGAGGGTCCAAAGTTGCATTAGCAGTCATCCAGGTTTAACAAGGAGTTTCCAGAAAAAAACCACTTGCCTAAAATGATGCAACACCACCTACTAGTAGTCTTATTCCCTCCCCTCTCCCCTGAACTAAGCTGTAACTTTGACCCATCAATAACAGATGTTATTTACTCCAATATCATCTTCATCTTTGGGAATGCAATGCATTAGAAATTGACCAAAGTAAAAGTTACACCATCCACACAGCTTAAGCAAAACCAACGAACAACAAAAAAGTTTGCATGTCAGCAGCAGACTGCCTCTGTTACTAACTGCATGGTTTATAAGCACCTCTAAGTCGCCTGGAGGACACGGCACTGCACTTGGGAAATTCGAGTCTCATTCGTGACAATGACCTTCTGCCCACTCGTCACTTGTGCCTGAACACAGCACCAGAGCTTCTGCAGGACTCCGGCTTATGGGACATTTCAAGGAGCTGCCAGCCTGGGAGTCAGTCTGCATATGTGTTCACATTTTACTTTACAACTACTGTGTGTATCTATATTGATACATGTAGCATTAATTCAGAAGACTTGAAAATAACACAGACTTCTAAGACATCCAGGCTGAATGCATCACATGAAAAAATCGTCACTTGGAGCTGGAAGCAGGACCAGAGAAAGCCACATCCCAAGAACTGCCATAATGTCAAGTCAGCTAACATAACTGTAAGAAACTAGACTGACATTTTGAAAGTCTCTGTTGTTACAAACGAGCAAAGTGGACACCAACTTTTTGTAATAGCTAATACAACTCTATTTTACCTCTCAGTATGGGATAGGAGGTCTGCAAAAAGTGGCAGCAGCAACATTTTACTCGTGTAATTAGCTAAACCGTTGCATAGATGGAACTTCATACTGAATCTTTCCCATATGTTCCATACAAAACCAGGAATTAAGAAAATTCAGCAATAATGAGACTGCCCAAAAGATAATTTCTACGTAAACCTTTTTCTGCCTTCATTAAAATGTGAACTATGCAAACAACTGTAGTCCCAACACTTCTGATTCACAGAGGGTTCAGAAAGAGATGAGTGGTACAAACTAGGATTACATCACCTGATGCCAGAACCTTCAGGTACACGAACCTCAGTACGGATCTTGAACTACAACTCACACTGCTTTGGAACTGATCTACAAAATGAAGTGTATTTACATTTGTATTGGCTTTCTGTGCTGGTTTTGGCTGGGATAGAGTTAATTTTCTTCAGAGTAGCTAGTATAGGGCTATGTTTTGGATTTGTGCTGAAAACAGTGTTGATAATACAGGGATGTTTTAGTCATTGCTGAGCCGTGCTCACACAGGGTCAAGGCCTTTTCTGCTTCTCCCCCCACCCCACCAGCGAGCAGGCTGGGGGTGCACAAGAAGCTGGGAGGGGACACAGCTGGGACAGCTGACCCCAACTGACCAAAGGGATATTCCACACCATATGACGTCATGCTCAGCAATAAAACTAGGGGGGAGGTTAACGGGGGGGGCCGCTGCTTGGGGACAGGCTGGGCATCAGTCAGTTGGTGGTGAGCAATTGTTTTCATTTGCATCACTTGTCTTTCTCGGGTTTTATTTTTCTCTCTCTGTGTTATCCCCCCCCCCCCCTTTCCCTTATGATTTTTTATTATCATTATTATTATTATTATTTCTTTTTTTAATTATTAAACTGTTTTTATCTCAACCCACGAGTTTTCTCACTTTTACCCTTCTGATTCTCTCCCCCATCTCACCAGGCCAAGGCGGGGGGGGGCGGCGCGTAGTGAGCGAGCAGCTGTGTGGTGCTTAGTTGCCAGCTGGGGTTAAACCACGACACTGTCCTACAACACTGGGAACGCCTGGGGTCTACAGTACCCATATCCTGTGGAAGCTACACTTTGATTTATCTGTTAACAGTGAATTGAGATAAATATGCTCTAATTTGTCTCTGCAGCCCTCTTCGACTGTAGCATTATATAGTCTCTTCGCATCTAAATGTAAGTAATGGAAGTAGCTTACAAAATCTGCAGGCTCTTACATATTCATGCCAGTGGCCTCAAACAGGTAGGATACTTCTCACATCACGTAAGTTATGGCTTACCTCTCCCTCAGACCTTTCCCTTCTTCACAAGTGGAACGGAGAGATGAGCAGAAGGGTGGGATAGGTAACTAGGAGGCATCAAGTTTTCAGGAAACCTCTTTACAACCCTATGTAACCTTTACCCTTACTGCCATACTTCTCTCAGGAAAAAAAATTAAGGGAAAATTTTTCAGTTTTAAGAATTTCATTATGTAGAAATTGCACCGACACACAGAAGCCTGCATCCTCCCAGAACATCAACAGCTCTGTAAGTCGTGGTTTGTCCTTATGTACAAGCAAGCCATGCATCAACTGACATACAACTGTCCCATTATGGTTGAAAACCATATTGAAAATAAAAAAGCACTAAAGCCTTATTCTCTTGGCACCATTGAGTCCCACCAAAACTTATTTAATGCCCCTGCACTCACTCACAAACCAAGACAACTTTCTTTGCTAAGCAGACAGACTTCTGAACTGAAAAGCTCTTTCTGCAAGCCAAAGGTTGCAACAGGTGAAATTGAACAATAATAATTCATTCACCACTGAAATTAGAAGCATACATTGCAGACACACCCTGAACTTGCTCTTCTACTGCAATGAGAAATTTCAACAGTGAATCATTTTGTAATATCCATTGAAATCTGCCTTGAACACCGAGCACTGAGATAGAAACCACTTTAAGGTAGATCCACCTATCCAATAAGAACAAGTGAACATAACACATCCTTGCAGCTCCGCCATGCTAGCTCTCTCTCTACTTTACATATTTCTAGTGGGTTTGATCCCAGAGCACTAGATTTTGCTTGCTTGAAGAGATGTAAGTCTTTTTAGTATGCAATTTACTTTATATTGCTAAAGGAACAGACTTCTGAAGAAAGGGTTTGTACGGGGTCTTTGCTAAGTTGAGGTCTTCTCAAGCCCACTCTATGGTTAAGGGAAAATTACACCTATCTCAGTTGCTTTTCCCACAATTTGAGCTCTTATTTTATGAGGTTTGTATCTTCATAAGCAGAAAAATCTGTTGCAGTGTTGGGATTGACAGAAATTACACTAAGAATGACAGCCACTGATAACACACAAGGAACCCATCTCAGTAAACAGAGGAAAGGCTACCAACCAACTCAGATTTTGGTGCAATAATTCTTCACTAACACAACACTGATACAATATTGTATCAGTAATAATGTAGAGACTCTTCTGTACTGTCTAACGAATCATTAAATATTCACATTAATCTCTGACCATGTGCCAGTTAGAGACTTAAAATCATTAAACTCTGTGATGTCCCATTTTCCTTGTTACATCCTCCTTCCCAGAAAATGCACCTACAGCTCTTAAAAAACCCAAACAAACACCAGAGAGATGTAGATTCCAGTCTCTGGTATTAAATCAGCAGATTTGGATGTTTTTCTTAAAGCATTCAGCTACTTCCAAATATTCTGTCTTCAAGTAAAAGCAGCGATGTAAAGTTGCGTTCTACCTTTCAACGTTAGGCAGCGTTTTTTGGAAGAGAGTCCGTTGTGGATCTCAGAGTTCTGATTCATTGGTGGTGGCATTACCATAGCTCCTGGAGTTATTTTAAGGCCTGATCCATAACTAACATGCAGATGGCCAAAGCACTCAAGATGCAGCTGCTGAACAACTGTAGTGCAGCACTCTGCAGTAAATCCCTCCCCATCTCCCAGGCTGCCCTAAAATACCATGGTGCAAGTTGCTGCTGGTTGCAGCTAATGATCTGCTCCTGCTTGCAGATGCCCAGATTAACTACAGAGTCTCAAATACAAAAAAGCAATTTGCTACAGAGTCCTCAAATACAACATGGTCTGAGGAAACAGGTACTTGATCCATGCTGCAGGCACTGACAGCCTAGTTCAGTATTTTCAGTCAGAAGTTGAAATGCTTGTTACAAGAGGGGCATCGTGAGTTTTGTTTTTTTTTTTTTTTTTGGATTGGTCATACTTTAAACGACTTTGAGTCCCTGATTATTTTTTTTAAGTGTACTTCAGCCAGTCAGTAGCATTTTAGTGAAAGTGACGCTGAAGTGTACATAAACAGCATAAGGAAAAAGCTGCAAATTCAGTGATATTAGGATGGTTTGCAGAGGGCTGTGAATTTATGATGAATTTAGGATTTCAGGCTACGAGGACTACCAAGAGCCACAAGCTCCCCAACATCTGCTTTTCCACTTGGACACTGATCCACATTTACGAGCTGAAACTGGGACAACTGATGGTTTTACTATTCCTGCTTGTCCACCCACCACTCTCACAAAGACAGTTGAAGGGGAGGGGGAACAGCTTGCAGGTTACAGCCCTGTATATGAAAGTAAATCTGTTTACTTAAGGTGGTGGACGGTAAGCGTGGTAGCTCAGAAACTGGTAAACATTACGTTCTGCTGCACTTGCAGAGTCAGAAAACTTGCAGGTGACGGGGTGATCTGGAGAAGCGGTCTGACAAGTACTTCAGTAACCATGATCTAACCTATTATCTTGTATTAATCGGCACTCTGGAAAAACGCAGAAGGAATTCATGCTGAAAGGATGCAGAGGACACAACAACCAAGGCAAGTCAGAAGTATATACAATCCACCCTCACAAGACACCCCACCTGAATATGAGACCAAATGTACTGCAAAAACCCCGTAGCCCTCAGAATACTTAACTGTTCAGGCTAGTTCCAGTGGGTATAAACAAATACAAACTCTCCTTAGCAACTTTGTAATATTTAATTCTGTGTCATTTGCATAAGATATAAGTACCTCTGATGACTGAGCATGCAAAGACATGGCCGTACCTTTTGAGGAGTATCTAATCTCCAGCTGCACAGATATGCACCTTAATAATAAACAGAGAGATAGATCCAAGGTGTTCTTTTAAATCCAGTTCCGATTAAAAATAACCATATATTAACTCCAAGGAAAGGAGGAGCTTACCAGACTGTAACCACTCTACGGGTTAGACAAGAGCCTTAAGGGAGAAAGAACAGCTTGAGTAATCAATAAAAATCCTCCTCTCCAGTAAAGTCTTGTGTCTGCAGTTGGTTTATATTTGACAATTCACCTGAACGCACAAGTCACTTTTGAAAGTACAGGCTTTCAGCCTCCGTCCCAACAATAACAACAGAAACGTCACCCACGCTTTGCACGGTTAAATGTTGTTTCAAACCAACGCAAACACCCGCCGTAAGAACACCCAGGCAGCTCNCAACCCAACCCCCCGCCGTAAGAACACCCAGGCAGCTCGAATCCCTGTGTTTCGGGACTTACGGGACAACGCGCACGTCCTCCTCCCTGCCTACGAGAAAAATCCTCCTGCCACCTGAGCTGTCCCAAAGGCGGTCGGCGGGTGCGTTCTGGTGTCACTGGCAAGGCGAGGGACTGCTCCACGCCACCGCGCAGCTCCCTGCGCAACAGCCCACCGCCCACAGCGGCGGCGATGCGGGGACGAGGCCAGCCGGGCCCGCGGCC
>WAAD01036796.1:3740-119220 GCA_013389945.1 Fregata magnificens | reverse complement strand
GGCCTCCCTCACGGCAGCGCCGAGTGGGCGGGAGAAGGGGGTTCGTTAAAGCCTGGCTCGTGCCTCCCGCAGGTAACGTTGTCCTCTTCCTTGCGTTTGTCTGTCCGTCCCGCAGGCTAAAGAGGCGCTGGAGAACGGGGAGGTTCCCGTCGGTTGCCTGCTGGTGCACAACGGCGAGGTGGTGGGGAGGGGCAGGAACGAGGTCAACGAGACGAAGAACGTGAGTGGGCCCGGGGGGGGGCCGGGGGGGGCCGTCGGGGCGCGGTTCGGCTGCTTGACCCCCCCGGCCGTCACGGGGGGCTTTGGGGAGACTACGGGCCGTTTTGGAAAAGTGTCATCTCAGCGCCCAGCTGCGGTGAGAAAGCAAGCGGGTGCCAGGAGTAAGGGGGTAGAAAGCAGGGCAGGGAGGATCGTGAAGCGGTGGTGTAAGCCGGAGACGCTGTCGCCCCTGGAAGGTGTTTTAGGTTTCAGATGAGCTCTCCGGAGGCCTTTAAAGTCCCCTGGGGGTTATGAGCGAGAAAAGAGCGACCTGTGCAGCCTTTCTGTTGAAATTCTGGCCGTAGACACTCCAGAAACAGTTTGCGTTGTTAGCAAACTAGCGTTTTCATGTTATGTGTTAAGGTTATCTGAAAAGCAATGAAATACAAATTGGAAATCGAGCTCCCTTGCTTTTCTAGGAAAACTGCCGTACAAATAAAGGAATAAATACATCAAAGTCTCATTTTGGAAGGGGTAGGGGTAAGAGAAGGAGTTGGGAAGTTGTGTAGAGTTACAGAATGTGTAGGCTAACAAAATCTCATGTTTAGTTTACAAAAATTGTCCTTTAACAAAGCTGTTCTTTCTAAAAAATATTGCTTCTAAATTTTAGAAGTGATGCTTGCAATTGTAGCCATCAAATTAGATCTTATACATGCTGAGAGAGCTATTAAAGCCAACAGGGACTTTGTGCAACGGGAAGTTTTGTATAAATGGATCTGACTGTAGGATCTGTAACTTATATTAGATATCTCAAATCTGAAAATGTAATGAAAGGTGAAAATGAGTCTTCTAAGCTCAAAAATGTAACAGTAAAAATGAATCATTATACTAACTTGTGCTACAGGACAATCTATAACATATTAAAATAATCCTAATACAACTCAAGGTCAGATGACAGAGAAGCTAGGTATCTCAAGTTAAATCAGTGTAAGCATTGTGGGGAAGCAGACACTTCTTGGGAAAATTGTGCCAGAGATATTAATGCTGTGTAAAAATCACACGGGCAGAACATAACTGACAAGATTAATAACAAAATCAAAATCAACTTAAAAATATTAGGGAAACTTTCAAACTTTTTTTTTTTATTAACATCAGGGCTGCCTGAAGGTATGTACTTAAATCCAAGCAGCCTGATTTCAAAAATTCATCTGCATTTTGGAAACAGTAAACTGTTAATATCTTTGAAAGCCAGTCCTTCTTTCAATTTCTGTTTAGCTCAAGTTTCAATTCTTTTGTGGCTTAATTTTCATAAATGCATATATTATAGTGATTGGAAATGCTGGGTACTCAGTGCTTCTAAATTTTGTATCAGATACTTAATTGCTCCATATAGTCTAAAAGAAAATGTGAGCTTGAAAGAGGCACTTGCTGGGAAATATGAATGCAGGAAATTGTTTTCAGTTTTCTCCTAACAATTTCTGGCATTATTTAGGAACAATCCTGGGGGAAAAAAGCCCCTCTTGAACCATTGAGGCAGTTCCAGCAGACATCATAAATTTGTCGAGGTCCATTTTGAAACTAATTTCTCGTCCCACCTCACATTGGAGGACTTCTCCAGGACATCATTCTTCAGATGGCTAGAAAACATCTGATTTCCAGTTTTAAACTTTTTATGGTCCGTTTATATCTCTCTGTTCTTATGCCAGCATCATCCTTTATTTTACATAGCTTGGAGGTATTTAAAGTCATATTCCCTTTTGGATTTTGTTTTTTCCTGTTTTCCCCAAGCCAGCTGTTTAATCTCCTCTCAGAAGATAGGCTTTCTTTCTGTGTTCATTCTAATAATTCTGGTATACATCCATTCCAGCTTTGATTCCTCTTTCTTGAATTCACTTAACCAGAACTCTAGACTTTATTCCAGATGGACTTTCTCTTATGTTTGATAACAGTAATACTTCCCACTCTTCCTGGAAATAAGTCCATCCATCTTTTCTGGAGCTGCCTTGGTCTTTAACACTGTTTTGTTATTCTTCATTTGTTGTTTTGTTTTTTTTACTCCCATCTATAAGGCCATCCACTTCTTGAGCGATGATACTCTGACCCTGTCTCTTCTGATGATATCGTTCATCACATCAAAGACATCACATCGTTAGCTATTTTCTGTAGGTGTTTCTCCAGTTAATGCCAATGTCACAACTGAAAACATTTAGGCAAAATTATCTTTGAGCATCTTTGCTAATTAGTTCCCTCTGGATAAATATTTCCTCTTTCAATGCAACTTCTCTTCATTGCTTGCTCACCTTACATTTCTTGTGCTATGCTGTTTTCCCCAGACTGACGATAATTTCATGTGTTATGCTGTGCCACGTGCTTTGTAGAAGTTCAGAGAGATGAGATTGGTGTTTCTCTTGCCTAGAAAAAACACTTGTCAAGGAAAGTTACTAGGTTAATTTAGTGTCAGCTATCTTATGTAAATCCACATTGTATTTTATTTCATTTCCCTTTTATAGACTTATAAAGTTACCTTCAAAATTTGCTGTGTTGCATGTTTTGCTGTTGAGACTATCCTGGATCTGTAGATGTCAGGATTGCATGTCCTTCCTATTTTTCCTGACAGTGACTCTGTTTGCTCTGACAGGTTTCAGTCACATGACACTCTCCCTTGATACATCAAAAGTATTGCTATGGGATTGGCAGCCTCATGCACAAGTTCTTCAGTGTTTTTTTGATGGAGATGATCTATCAACCTGGGTTTTTGCCCCTCATCCCTCTTCCACGCCCTAAGCAATTTCATCATTTTAATGTTGTAATTCTGTATCCCATATGCTGTAATTTCTGTTTCCATACTCTTATTCTGCCTTCTGACCACGTTCTCTGCATCATTTTTATTGAAAAGGCAAAATATTAATTTTGTTTTGGAGTAGTACTATAATTATATTTGAGCATCATCTCAGGGTCACTGTAGTAGTTCTAACTCCTTTTTCACATGTTTTGTCTCAAGCCGTTTTTACTTTTTACGTAATTTGTTTTGCAAGGTTGACGTTTGGTGATTCTTCCTTTAGCCTTTGCTATTGTCTTTTTTTCACTCCTTGCAAACTTTCTTTCCACTTTTAAAAAATGATCATTTATCCAGTTAGATCTGCAGTCCTTCCCTACAATTTTGCCCTTGCTCAGGAATCAACTTGCCACTAGGCTTTGTGTCAGATAAATTCCCTGTGTTCTCCTTTAGTAAGTCCCTGGATCCTCTGATCTCACTGACTGGAGTTAGGAGCAGGTAGTGTCTTCTTTATGACCTCTTTCATTCTGTTCCTAAGCTCCTCATTTTGGCAAAAAGATTTAGCTACTGAAAGCTCTCCGATTTTTTTCAGTCTGTCTCCTGTCACCCTGCATACTTTGTTTCTGCCTTGCGTGTCCACAGCAGAACACATTAATGTCAGAGATACTGCTGCTTACTCTGTGGAAGTTATTTGCAAAATTATTGATCATCATTGCATTCTTCTGGAAAAAGTTGCTGTTGGAGGAAGGGAGTTTATATACAGGTGTGTTTTGTTTTGTTTTATTTTTTTAGGAGCATGGCTGTGGTATCAGCATTTCAAAATAGTTAGGCATGTCATTACTTTTATTCATTGGGCAATAGTGCAACAAATGTCTGTGTAAGACAGTCATTTCAGCAGCCTGGCAATACAGTCACAAGCTTGTGCCAGTACTGTGTTCCCTCTGGCAGCTCCCACAGTTGCTTGTTCGCAGTCTTGCCTCAGACCAACCTGAAAATTTTCTCCCTTATAACATACATGACCCTTCCCAACTACAACTCTTTTGATTTGGCATCTTTACTCCCATGTGTGATGCAATGATTCGCTTCCCACTAAAATGCTGTCTGTCTTGGGTCCTTTGTTGATACATGCAGACTTCTCTGTTATCTTCTGTTGGGTCATTGTAGCACGTGTCTTTGCCCAGATAATCTTGCAAGTACAGTATGTGATAATTGAAAATGAAGTATTGTTTGCACTCTTAAATTACTAATGAAGCCACGAGATAATATAGAACTTTGAGCTTTGGCCCCCTTTACTCTCACTTGTTAATTCTTGTCGCAGAAGGTAAGCTTTTCAGGGCAGTGATGGTATCTTTATTTATCTAGAAAACATTTGCCACAGTTTGGGGCACTATTTTAAAGCTTTGTCAAGGCTTTTTTTGCCACTGACGTCAGCTTCAAATAATTTCTCCTTGGAACACCATTTGCCACTCTCTAACAATTCTCTTTTTCCCTTGCTACTCTTACCTGCTTTTGTTTTCTTGGCTTTAAAATAACGTATAAGATTGGGCAAGTTAAAAAACAGTAGGGGCTTATAGACGCTTATGAATTGAGTCAGTGACTCAAAATGAAAATCATCTCTTTTTGTATGTTATTTTACACAGAGCAAGCCAATAAAAAAGACTATCTAGTCATAGCTCAATACAAAATAAAATCTTAAGGTGGACCTAGAAGGTCAGGTTTTCCCCCGTATCTTGTCCCAAGAGGGACCTTCAGCAGATGCTTAAGGAAGGAGCTCAAGAAACAAGAGACTAGTGTAAACCTTCCCCTTGCATATCCTTTTCACTTCTGAAAGTGAATAGCTTAGGGACTTCCAGAGTCCAAGACTGTATCTGGATCATTGTTTCTGATAGCTGTCTGTGCACATATCCTCCATGAATTTGTCTAAACCTTTTTTGAACTCATTTATGTTTTTGGCTTCCATAGCATCCTGTGGCAATGAGTTCTGCAATTTAATTATGTGCTTTGTGAAAGAGTACTTCCTTTTGTTTGTTTTAAATCTGCTGCCTGATAATTTCATTGGATGCCCACTTGTTATGAGAAATAATAAATAACAATTTACTGTTCGCTCTTCCACATTTTTCTTGATTTTTTTTTTTTTTTATAAGCTTCTACTGTAGCCATCTTAACTTGGAAAACTAATGACTGTATCTGGTGAGTTAGGAGCCACGGTCTAGTTAATCTCTGTACGGAGACTGTTCTGTAACTTGGATAATCCTTTCTCACCCTGTGGTGAATTTGTCCTGGTGTTCCCACGTCTTCATGAGGTGAGGTGACCAAAGCCATATGTATTACTTAAGATGGATGCACTGGAGTCTAGTAATATTCTATATTAGTGTAATCTCTTTTGTGTAGCTTTCTTCTATTACCGCAGAAGCCGGTATGACTTACAGCAGCTGCATGTGTTCTCTTAACTTGTACTCCCAAGATCAGAAGAGGCCCCAAAGCTACCTGGTGTACTCAGTACAAAGCAGTGTCATAGGTTAGAGGCATGTTTTCTTCAGGTAATGAAGGCTTATTGCTTATATGCTTTCAGTTCATGCTCAGGAGTTGAAAAGCCAATATGGTATTCATGTCTCTTTTGATCCGAGGGGCACAAAATTAGAATAGCCACAACTTACACTTTTAAGTTGTGGTAGCTGTAGTAGTTCTGAGGCATCATTCTGCTGGAGGGCGTTGTGCTTTGTGCCTCCATAAGGTGTGTGCACTGAGATGACTTCAGCTGGTGTGATCTCATTTATTCAACTAGGGAACCTTCATGGCAACATTTCACTAGTAGGTCTGGAGGAATCACGTCTGCGTATTGATTCAGATCCATGTTTTTATTCCAAGTGGGTTCATTACTATGTTAGTTCAGGTCACAAGTGCACTCATGGAATAAATTTTTTGATTGTGTCTGCTTACCATGCTTTGGTTTTTGTCTCAGAGATGGCAAACTGTTTTCCTTTCAGATTAAACTATACTGAAAATATGCACTTTGGGAGCATACCTAATGCACTCCAGCTGTTGCTGGGAATATGCCGTCCATGGGACTAAACTGGAGCTAGGCCAGTGTGAACTCCCCTGAATTGGTGTTGAGTCCTCAGCACTGTTTCGCTCTACAGATACACTCCTCTTGTACTGCACTGTTTGCTAATGTAGGCATAGGCAACGTAGATCTCTGTAGGAGTTTGAAAATATTTTAAAACAGTATTAAACTTACCAGTAACTTATTGATACATTAGTCCTTTGCCATATATTGTAGAGCATCTTACAGTTATCACCACAGATCTTGACAGTGCTAAAATATTAACCCAAGTTCATGTATTGAGAGGAAGTTATCTAAGGTCACATAAAGACATATGTAGCAGAGGTACAAGTATAATTTGAATTGATTAAGCCTTAGTCTAATGCCTGTGTCAAAACATCTTTTTTCCAGAACAGATTAAAAAGAAGGAAAATACTAACAGCCTTAATTCAAATAAGCATCAGGCTTTGTAACTGGAGAGTCCTTTCATAACTAGTACTTTGTGATATTTTTGCTGTGACATTTGATTGGCAAAACATACTGCTGCAGACCTTCCAGAGCAATACTGGGACATTACTGACTGTTTTTGTCTTTCTGCAATTGAAGTCAACACTACTTCTTTTCTGTTCAGGTTTTTGTGCCATACCTATTGCTGTGACCTCTGAGATACTCGTCGTTCAGTCATCTTGGATTAAAAAAAGATAAATCGATATTTTTCTGTCTTTTTGTAATCAGGCATATGCTGCAATCCCTGCCTATTACTTGAGGGACTTACTGTGCACGTACGTATTCCCAGGTAGCATTAAACCTGATGCAAACTGAAAACACTGTGTCTACACAGTAGGCCAAGCAGTTCCAGAAACATATTGCAATTATTGCATATTCACAGCATATTCATTCTGTGCAGGCACAGTAACATTGTCAGAGGGAGGAAAAGGTAGCAGATAGGAGCAGTTCCTTAGTATTTCCAGAGAAATTAACCTGGCCTGCATTCTTGCTCTTGGAAGCACAGTGGGCTAGATCAGTTGCTCTGCTGGGCTTTGTGTGTCCCTTAAGCCCCAAGCAGAGCTTTCATGTCTTGTCTTACTATGCTGGCACGACAGAGAACTGAGCAGACTCGTCTGCCTAGGAACAGGTAGAATTAAAAACTGGTTTGCGCTTGTGGATCTTGTCTGTGCTGCATGTGAGACTGAGGTTGAATATGTTCTTTCTTGGTTTGAGTATTTCTTCTGCAGTTTGGGCTGCATGAAATTTCTTCTGCAACTTGAACCAGCAAAGAGGTGTACTAAAANTTGTGTCTTTGACTTGAAAGAATAATCTTATGACATTGCATTTTATTTCATTTGTAAAAGTGAGAAGCTTAAAGCTGTGAATCAATGCAAACTTTAAGAAAATGTTTATTTTTATCTCCTAGGCTACTCGACATGCAGAAATGGTGGCAATCGATCAGGTCCTTGACTGGTGCAAGCAACACAACAGAGATTATACGGAAGTGTTTGCACACTCAGTATTGTATGTAACTGTAGAGCCTTGTATCATGTGTGCAGCTGCCGTGCGCTTGATGAGTATCCTTTCATGCTTATTCATGCTGGGAAACCATATGTCAAAATGTTACTCTTTTGGCAGTGAGCCCACAGAAAAGGGCTTGACACTGTCAGGCAAAGCCAACAGGGGTACCATCTTATGTTTGAAAGTCTGCACCCACCTCCATTTACTGCATGGTAAATAGTGAGAGACTCAAGAATGAAAGCAAAATGGTGTAATTATGACAAACAACGATTTCTCTTAGGGATGTAAAAATACATTTTAGAGATATTGTTATTATGTAAAATGAGCTGATCTCAGTTCAGTGTTCAGTTCTGAATGTTGTAACAGTCGGTAAGCCGTGGCTTTCTATGCCTCTGCTTTGGGATTCATGCTTCTCCTTTTCCAAGGAAGGCTGGATGTGCATCTTCAACAGTACATCTTATGTGACTCAGAAGTAAGTTCTGATTTTATGAGGGAGGAATTGTAGTGCAAACTAATTTAGTTTGAAAAGTACAAGAACATTTTAGTGAAATTTAATGACTACTTAAATCAAGCTACTTTATTTCCTGCTTGCTTTTCACTTTCACTTAATACCTTAACTCATTCACATAAATTCCACGGGTCGTATACGGCTGTCGAAATGAGCGATTTGGAGGCTGTGGCTCAGTTTTGAGCATCTCATCTGATGATATGGTAGACACAGGAGAACCATTTGAAGTAAGCTATAAAATGTGTTCCTTTGTTTTTCAGCTAGGGTACTGTGCCTAGCTTCGTTACCGTGCTTTGAGAATGTTATGCATCAGTTTAAGAGAACTCAGATGAAAGATGATCAGAAGTCAAGTAAACTTGACTTTACGAGAAAATAATGTAAAAAAATTAAGTCCTTAAATTAAAGAAAATTGAGGAAAAGCCTGATGACAGTCTTAAAATATTTAAAAGTGCATCAAAGAGGAAAGGAAAGACTTATACTTGTGGAACAAGGTAAGGAATAAATATATCTAAAAGATGTGTAATACTTAGAACAGTGAGTGTACACTGCAGGAAGAGATGAGGGAAAAATTTTAAATTGCAGAATGTACAAATACATAATCAATAAAGATCAAGTAACAGCAACTTACTAAGTTACTGGTTTTTAGCTGAGCCACTGGAAATGATTGTATTTTTGCTCCCAGTCTATCCATATATGAGGTAAAATGCATTAGCTTAGATCTACTTCATATAGTTCAAATCCCAAAATAAATATGGACTACAAAAGTAGTAGAGGATGTTTAGTTTAGATATCAGGGAGCTTTCTGAACAGTAAGGAACAGAGTGTCTGGGGAGAATGAGGCATCTTTGTTATTTAAGGCTGGACAAGCATTCAGTGGATGTATAGTATACATAAATCTAGATGTTTTACAGCATTATACTAGTATACCTATACATACCTCTAGATAGAGAGTATTTACAGCATTATATTTATTACATTATAGGTGGTTGTAGATGATCCTGCCTTATACAAGGATCCTGATTAGGGTTCTTAGAGTTGTTTTCCACACTGAACACTTATGATTTAATGAATGTAAAAAATAAGTAATATATTTCAGCATTGTAAATAAGCAGTAAAGGCTCAAGGCTCAGAAAGAATTTTGGTCAGCAAGACAATACTGTTTGGCAGTCCAGTGTAAACATATTAAGCATCTTTCTGTCAGGGTGTTTGTGAGACCAGCATCTAAATTAATTTCTATAGTCAGTACTGGAAGAGTGTTCATTTGCTAACATTGGCATGCGGTATTTAATTTTTCTATATGTTCAGAAGAAAGGAAGGAGAAGATTCTTGCTACTACAAGTCCTTCCTTTGTTTCTATAGGCAACTGCAGTGGGATGTCTAGATGTAATTCATTATTTTCTAGTGTGGGTGGAGATTCATTTAGTGTTAGTGACACTTAAACGCTTTGTCATTAATGTTCATGGCCTGGAAAAATATTTGGGAAGGACCAAAAAGGTCTGAGAGGTGACTGTTAGGAATAAAGAATAGGTGTGTGGACATGCGTTGTCAGGTAGGAATCTTATCTACGAATACCTAGGTGTATGTCTCTTACATTTCCAAGTGCCTGAAGAGTATATGAATTAAGTTGGAAACACATTAATAAGAAAGAAATTGGAAAGTGCATAAAAATTTTACCTAAGTTACTAAGAAAGTTTGTTTTGCCTAACTTTAAGTTATTAGGGAAATGATTTACTCTACTAAGCCTCAACATAGTATTTTTCAAACATAGGAGGTATTCAACCTGAAAAGGATATTTTCTGACCCCCAAATAGTTAAAGGTGCATGTTAAATTAGTGGAATAGACAGTACAGTTGTTTACAGTTATTCTGTACTTAAGGTATTATTGTGAAGCATTGAATATGTTATTCTCAGATGTGCTCATGAACATCATTCTAATTTGAACAGTGCATTTCTGGCTATCGTGCCAAAGAAGCAGTGGAAATGTTAAAAGCTTTCTACAGACAAGAAAATCCCAATGGTAGGTTTCACATTAATGGATTCATTTTGATCCCAACCTAATTTAAAGGATTGCTGGCACTGGTATTACTGTAATTCACTTCTGATGTTTTTTCTCCCTTCCTTTTTCTTCTCGGCAGCACCAAAATCAAAAGTACGGAAAAAGGACCATCGTAATTAGCCCTACGCTGATGGGAGACAGAAACTTAACAAAAAATTTATATGTGAAGGTTTCTTCAGTGTCCTTCATTTTTAAAATGTACAGTCCAATTAAACTATATCTGATGTTCTGTACAGAGTTTTTACTAATAGGATACTTACTACCTGTTCCTGCATTTCTATGTATGTGATTTCTTGTTATCGTACATGACCAAGCAGAAGAATAAGTGGTTGTTTTTAGAAAGAGGAAAATTTGTGGTTCAATTTCACTTGTTTACAGCCAGATGGATCCATTAAAATGATGCCATTCTGTACAGCACATTCTAGAATATTTTCTTTCCTTCTGTCTGTGGAGGAACATCTTGCTTTTCAATAGTAAATGTTTGCTTAGGCAAATCTAAGTAAATCTCTTGGAAGGTTACATTTGTAAGACCCTCACAGTCCTTGTGTGTATATTTAATCAAAAGGCATTTAAGGAATTGTACAGTCCTTGAAGATGTGAGATAAGACCATAGTAACAGTTCTTCATTGTTTTTTACAACACCTCTAGCATAAGCCAAATTTTCAAACATAACTTCTGAAAGTCACATACATAAGTAGACAGGTATATATGCAGAATCACGTCTCAGTTTGTGTATGCTATTGCTAGTAAGCATAAGCAAGCATCACTTGGCTGCACAGCATCTTCATACAAAGTTGTGGAGAAACTCTCCGCAGGTCTCTTTAGACTGTCCACTCCTCTTGTGAATATTAGCATAGGAAATGCTTTATCGTTAAGAATCCGCTAAGAAGTTGTTCTCAGCTACTAAATTATAGTAACTGAGACGGGCAGATACATGTAAAAACCAGGAAATGAAATGGTTAATAGTATGAAGAAAATATCTTTGAGACGTTTATCTTTTCGTAGTGTTGGTTGGCTTTGTTATTTCCATGCACTTTGCTTGCCCATGCAGTAACTTATAATCCAGAAGAGGGCCTTACAGTTCCACTAATGAATCAATACAAGTACAGTTCAATCTTGATTATATACCTCTTAGTGGATACTTAAGCATGAAACTGTTTGTAATTTATTCGGCTGATATTCAGAAATTTGAGAAATGCCTTAGCTTTTTTTTTCTTTAATGTAAAAGAGTGATTAGAATTCTATGACTATAAAAACTGAATACAATTAAACCTTTTAGATATTTCAAATAAATACTTTCAAAAGTGTTTTTAAAAGAGCATTAAAAGAATTACTTTGTCACCATTGCTCCTAATAGCTCAGAATTTATATTTTCTGCATTTACTTATTGTTTAAAGAGTGACATAGGAAAGAAGTGTTTTTACCATAATAGCTATTTTCAGATTTTAGAAATAGTATTCCGTTAACTAAAGCCCTTTAACTGATGCCTGTGACCTATCCTATTACAGCACTCTTTGAGTCTTTTCCTTTCCATAAGCAAAAGAAGTTATGACTGTTTGTAGATTTCATCAGCTTCGGAGCTGCGAGGGCTCATGAAGCAGACAGCTAAGCTGGAAAAGCTATTTACGAAGAGACCATTTTTAATGACTGTTATGGCTTTATTGGAAAGAAAGGGTCACACCTGTGGTTATGGTATTTGGCTGGTGATATAAGATAGCTGTTTATTTATACAGATACATACATTCAGTTCTCAACTGGACCATAACTTTCTTATACCTTGAAGAAGTCACTGAAGTCCAGGTTAAAGGAAGATGTTGGACTTATGGCTTGTCCCTGACATCGGCGACAGCAGGAATTGGAGCCTACATATTGTTTTGGACCAGGACCTAAGTCTCTCAGCACCTGTTCTTCTGCGGAGTGGCTAAGAAAGCTTTCCTTCCCCACTGCCTTCTCTCAAAGAAGAATGTTTGTAGCGTTTGGATAGTGTGACAGTAGGAGCCATGTAAATAAGTAGAAAGATTACTGGTAGTAGGACAAAACACACTTTAAAAGCTGTGTCTAGTTCTGCAGTCCTTAAAAGTGGAACAGAAATATTTTGTGACAGCAGTCAGCGGTAACCTGTCACTTAGAAACCAATTTAAGTCCTGCTCAAAGCCAAAGGAGGCTGAAGAGGAGGGTGACAAAAATAAAAATTTCTCTTAAGAGTGATCAAGGGTAATAATGTGCATCTTAGAAAAGGGGCATGAAAGAGGAATAGCATAGCAAGCTAAAAACTATTGTATTACAGAAAGGTTATAAAAGAAGCTTCTATTTACTATATAGTGTAATGTGTGAGCAAAAAAAAAAATCCAGTCTAGTATTAAGAGGCACATTTGGATGTGTGGTTTTTTAAGTATAATAATTAGCTTGGGGAACAAACTGCTAAAAGATTACACTGAAAGCAAAAATGTAGCCTATTCTCCTTAAAATCCTATTACTTCTGTAAGAGCAAACGCAGGTATGCAGGTATTTTTATAAAAGAAAGAAATTAACTCGTGTTTGAAGACAAGCCACTCAGCAGAGCCATGGCATGACATCTCAACAACTGGGATGTGCTTGGCTGTCTCCTCCTCCTTCCCTGCAAACGGCCAGGCTCCCACCATGGTAGCAGCAGCTCTGGCAGCAGGAGCCCACAGAGGCTGGTCCCGTTGCCCTCTGCTTGCCACTGCCCTCAGAAGTCTGCCTGGGGCAGTTGTCCCTGTCTGATGTGCTGCAGCTCTTCCTAACCATGAGTTTTGAGTTTGTCAGCGATGTTTTGAGTTGGATTCACAAACTTGAGTGCTCCAAAAGAAATTGTGGAGATCCTGGGCAGAAGACTAGGTTCAGGCTCAGAGAAACATCTCCATGGCTAAGGTCAACACAGGGGCTGGAAGAAGACAGTTATAACCTGATGAGCTGACCAGTTTCAGTGGTCCAGATTAGAAAATGAACTTAACGAGAAAGAGAATTGGAGAATACAGAAATAAGAATGTCAGAAAAAGAACTGAACCGTTGTTGGAACGCTTATTCAGTGAGAAGGAGACAGTTGCTCATGACTGTGGAAACATAGGCTTGGTTTGTAACTGTTGCTATCACATAAAATCCTGCAGCAAACCATGCCAGAGGCACCTCGGGAATCAAGAGCTGATGGGTTGCGCAGCATGGAAGAAGTGTTGGTGTCTGCTTGCTGGGGACCTAGGTCTCAGGCTTTGGCTCTAGCCCTGAAAGAGTGTTGAGCAACAATTTTAATTGTTACTGCCACCTGGTAAACTCAGAGCAGCGGCTTATAAATTATGCTATTCATTTTCACAGTGCTTTTACTTATTTTTATCTATTTGTGTCTATGTTGCCACATAGCAGGCCTCAAGAGCAGCAGTAAATATATTCAACTGGTTTATTTAAAGAAGTTTAAATGCTTCACATCACCATTTTTCCCTTGCTGCTTGATAAATAAATACGTAGGCGTCAGTGTTACATTTGCCTTGGACTGCATTTTTGCCAGTTCATCCCAGACAAATATGATTTTATTTCAGCCTTTGGTTTGCTTGTCAATAGTCTGACATCAAAATATATTGAACCAGCTAGGAGGGCAAGGAAGCAAAACAACACGGCTTTGTCTCTGCTAAACCAATTACAATTGACAATCCAAGGCTATAATAAATATGTCTTGTGACTTGCACACTAGAGGAGAGCCTGAATTTAAATTATAGCTTTGGGTTTTGAAATGCTCACTGATCCATTCCATTCCCATTAAAAGCGCCTTCCACTCTGCGAAATTAAGTGATATCTTTACATGACAGTTTAATTAATTTATTTTTTGATATGTACATTTATTGAGTTTCTCCATTAAGCTTTTGAAATGTCTGTAGGTCCTATGCGTTAATGTAAATGTACCATGGCCCATAATTACCTTTGGCAGGCTTAGGGCACTGATAAAAAGATTATATTTTTAAAAACTAAAGTCTTCAAACTTCCCCAGTGCTTGGCAGGAAATCTATTTCTGTGTTTTATTTGGAGCAAGGCTGGGGAGCCTGCAGCCAACAGCTCCAGTGTAGGCAGTAACCGTTACATTTTAGAAGAAAATACGTTTGACACTAAACAAGAGAAGGGGAGAGGAAGACAATTAGTGTGAGAGTACTAGAAGCAGCTGTTTATTTGTTTTGCCTTGTGGCTGCCAATATATACTCTTATCATTAAAGTGCATCTAGAAACGGGGTATTTTCTATGAAATTACTTTGCAAAACATGGATCTTTGTCTTTTTAAGGGGCTGCCCCAAAGTGAGTTTATCTTCCTTTTTCACAACAGCTTTCCGCTAGCCAAGAATGCCGGATTCTCCCCTTGCCTCCTCCTCCTCCCTCCTTTCTAAAAATGAACTTTTCAGGGAAATAAGGAATTCAGAGAAGTTTGAAGAAGAGCAGATGGCCAACAGTGATCCAATAGGATGTAAAACTTCAGTTAGGTAGTCACTTGGCAGGCAAGTACAAGTGAGCCCGTGATGTTTCCATAGTGATGTTTTCACATGGTGCCTTCCTTTTGTCTTTTAAAAAATCTAAGGGATTAAAAAAAAAGGGGGGGGGAAGTTAAAATAAAATGAAGGGCTCTGTAGACCTGAACATTTAGCGTGGTATAATTAACTCTGCCCTTCCCAGGGGCAATGACTTGGGCTCGTTGCTGCTTTCTGGCTGAAGAGCGATACATTGACCTCGGCTACGGTCACACTCGGCAGCCTCAGCTACCGTGGCACTTGTGGGGGACGCCCGTGTTGCTGGATAAAGCAGGGACAGCTTCTGAAATTAATAAGTGACTCAGACTGTAGTGCCCTTGGAGGGGAAATTGCCTGGCCACTGATTTTTGTGGTGTCAGAATTTCACATTTACATATGGGGGAAGGTTCATCATGGCACTTCTCTAATCTTCAGAGCTTTCTCTATGTGCACAGAGGCAGTGTAATAAAAATTGATGCTCCCCATGACTTTGATTCTTACTTTCTCTTTTGAAGTTTGAGAGGTAGCCATTACACTTGCATTAATTTGTGAGGATATAAACAACTACCACTATCTGTGCAGCCATATTGTGCAAAAGAAACAAGATTTGTAGGGAGAGGCAATACCTTTTATTAAGCCAAATGATACAGTCAGAAAAAACAGGCAAGCTTTTCAACAAGCAGCTGTAGGGACACCGATTTCAAAAGCTTACCAGCTTTTTCCACACCCCTAATGGAAGTAAAATGAAAATAAGTACATGTTTGTATATACCATCTCCCTGCAAACCTTGCTTTTCTTGAAAAAAAAAATCTTGACAAATTTGAGCAGGAAAAGAGGTTGTAGGAGACTGGACTCTTGGCAAACTTTGCTCCTAACTCCCCTGCAGACCCCCTCTGCTGCCTCTGCACAGACCTGTCAGTGTGTGTGCCAGCACTTTGTGAGGACCCAACGCAATTTGCCCTTCCCAAAAGCCTCCCAGCAAGGTGCTGAATGCAGCAGCTCATTTACTGAGCCCCTCACCCTCGAGCAGGGAGACTCTCCCGAGGAAAAGCAGCTTCTTAAGAGGAGTGCCGTGGGATAGAGAGAGAGTAGTTCATGTTACCTGTGGTTTACAAATCACAGCATGAACTCCCCTGAATGCTGTGGTACAAGCAAACAAGGTCAGTTTAGCCTGGGAACAAAATTACCTAGCTGCCCTCCTGTGCTCTGGCCTCGCCCATACACTCAGAGGTCCCCAGCAAGGAAACCCTCCACTTGTGTAGCAGCCAGCCTGTTATTACTAAATCTGACCCTGGAGACAGCAAATACTTGATTTTTTAAACAAAATTAATTTTCTTACCCTCTGCAACTTCTTTCCCATCATGCTGTGCAGCACTTGTACTGGCAGCACCAGCCTGAACGAATCATTCAAAACTATACCTGTTTAGTGCATTTTTTAATATTTAAATGTGTTTATCCTGTCAGGGAGCTCCATCGAGATGCTCGAGCTGCCAGTGACAATGGAGAGGGCTGAAAGCTCTTAACAAAACCTTGATTGCTTACAACATAGGGCAATTTGGTAGCACTTCCACCACAGGGAAGAGCAGTCAGCTTCAGTGTGGGCAGCTGCAGCTCAAGGAAGTTCAACCTGTGGATTTACAGAGTCCTGGCAGTGCTGCAGTGCCAGAGGGCAGTGAGGGAATGGCATTGCGATGGGTTGGAGCTGGGCCAAGTGAAACAGCTCAGACTTGTCCCTTTCCCATCTTTACCTTAACCCTGTGCCGTGGCTGTTTCCTCAGTGTTGGCTCACTTCACTGTGTTGTACCAAAAGTTTATTCAGTTTGTTCCTGCAGGTCTTGGTCAAGGTAGGGCAAGTCTCTAATCCTCCTTTATACCCTGTGGCAGAGCTACAGAGCCCTCCCATTTGGAGCCACCTGCCTGTCCATTTCAGATTTCAGACCACCATTGGGCAGCGCTATTCAGTGGCCATCAGCACTTGCCTGTGTGCTGAGGTTTGTAGTTACAAACCTAACTCCATCTTTGTGCCTGGTCCCGTGCCGAGCTCAACCCAGCTGTACCGAGGAACATGTCTCCTGATCGATCTCATCCAGCCTTTTTTCCATTTTGCATCCTGTTTTGTCTCCTGCTGCCCCCTGAAAGCAGTGAGGAGCTGCACCGCATAGCTGAGGAGCAGCAGCAGAGAGGAGCCTCTGCCCTTCTGCCGCTCCAGCTAGAATAACGCCAGCTACCAAGAAGGAATAACCCACAAGGAGCCTAATGAAACAGCAATCTGGCATTAAGATGTGTATATAGTTGCCATTTGTTAAATTGACAGATGACATTTGGAACATGCAGCCCCTATTCTTTTTTTAAAGCTAAATACTCTCTTGAAATGGAGTCTTTGCCATTAGTCTTAAAGCTGATTTCCAGCCCAGACAAGGCCAGCTGTGCTTTTACACATTTTCTGGGCACAAGGTCAGATTTCTAGCAGCTANTTGCAATAAACTAGACAATTCATGAACAATTACCTGCCTCCCAGATTACCTTGGGCTCTACCTTTCTTTTTTTTCCCCTGCTACCTTTCCATGTAGAATTCTTTATACAAGAAAAAAAACACAGAGAGTTTTCACAAAGTCTTTAATCAACTTGAATTTCATCATCTGTTACCTAGTCCCACTTGTCTACATTTTTATATATCTACAATAAGAAGGTGCCAAAGGGAAGCTCCAAACACCTTCAGCAATAGTTTAAAATTTATTCATGAGCAACAAAGACTCAGCTTTCTTAAAGACAAATACCTCAGCCGTTATATTTTAGGAACAGTTAAGAGTGTGAAGGGACTCAGCTCATCCAACTCAAAAGCAGAGAAATCATGGTAAAGACATGATATTTGTTTACACCTTCAAATCACCGTCAACACTTTCAATAGCATACTTATGATAACTTCCATTTCCAACTCCAGAAATACTCAGAAGAAATAGGTCCCCAAACTTTATCAAAGTTGTACCCTTAGACAAGCACTTGGCTGTTACCTCATACGCTTCTTCATCAGTTTTACTGATAAAGGTTCAGAGAATTCATCTGACTTATTTACTTAATGTCTTTTCAAAGTCATTCTATTTTAACACTAGGATGTCATTCATTCCAGTACTGCTAAGGTTCCACTTCAGCTTATTTTTGCACATAAAAGAGCAAAAATTAAGCCTTCCAATCTGCAGAAAAGTTGATAACTAGATGGCTACTATTGACTGAAGGGAGGGAAGCACCTTCCATGGGTGTACGCCAGGCACAAGTGTGTAGAAGATAGCACGGTTTCATCTCACGTCCTTTCATTGACTAAACCAAGGTTCGCAAAAGGTAAAGTCTCTTGTCAGGTGCTTTCTCCAGCAGCTAAGGCAAGAGAAGCTGAGAGCATGGCCAGCAACCCTCTCACTCTGCATCGGATTTGCCAGGAGTCACAGCCACATGGGAGCCACAAGAGGAGCAAAAGCCTGCAGAATATTTGAGTCACAGCGACGCTTTCTTTAAGTAAAAAAAAAAAATCTTAAATGATTTACATATGAATTGCTTCTAATGAGGACACACAAGCTCAGTTTTCCAGCAGACTTTCAACAAGGCCAAAATTAAGGATACAATTACATGGCAGAACACTAGACTGAGATCTTCATGTTTTTTATGTCAACAGTGAAGTCAGCCACTGCTGGTGGGTGGGAAGCAGCTCTCTTTAGGGATGTTGAGCTGGTTGATTTTCTGATTACTTCAGAGAATTTTAAAAATAGCAAATTATAATAACAGGCCTATAGACTCTGTAGCAGCTTTCTGATTAGTGTGAACCTCAGGATGTATGCTATGTTCTTGTCCATAAGGTATGCTGTTCAGACATTTTCTAGATGCTATTTTAACCTGTGTCTTCTGAGTCACATTAGTCAAAAGAATTGGCCTGTAATTTAATTACTGCAAATGGTGCATCAGTGAGTTATTTCCTAGGAAAGAGAGTTAAGAAAACCCAACACTGCAATTAATGCTGAAATGGAACCCTTTTGCTTTGGCCTTACGAAAATTTTTCCGTTTGACAGGAGCCAAGTGAGACTGAAAGAGTTTAGAAAATTCTATTAGAAAGTCATCTTCACCCAGAGCTTTCCCAGAGACCAGAGGTTTTATGACTTCTTTTTACTTCCTCCTCTGCTATGGGACTACCTAACTGTTCCCTAATTTCCTGCAGAATTACAGGTATTTCCAATTTACTTAAGAGACCTTGAGTCTGTTCAGCTGTGCAAATGACTCAGATTAGTTACAGGATTTTAGAACTCAGAAGAGACGTCCTTAAGGTCCACAGGGTTTATAGCTTGTACAACAGATGACCATGCACAGGAATCGCGTAACACCCTGTGCTTTCCTTCCTGAACTGTACTGCCAGCAGTTCCCAGACATTTCCTCATGGTTCTTAGTTTCTGTTTTTCCACCATTTTGTAAGCAAAGGATTCTCCACTTTTGCTTCCCATAGAAATGTTAGTACAATGCAGTCGTGCACCTGAGTCCCATTCAGCAAGAGACCCTCACCATATTGCTGCTTTATAACTACACAGCTTGATAATTTAGAACAGTAACATTTAGGACCTGAGCAGATTAATCAACAAAATAATCAGCATAAAGGATTCTTGGTGGGATTTGGAGACTCTCCCAAACTGAGGCAAGGAACCTGGAAAGGTTTTTAAGCCCTGTTATGTCCAAAAGCATCATGAAGCAAAGAGCATAGTAAGTTCTGTGATCCACCCCTCCAGCCTTCCTTCTATACGGTCATCTTTCAACTCCACTGTGTATCATGTGCGTACTTTGGGCCATCCACACGCTACATATGAAGAGCAGGCCTTGCTGCACATGCTAGCCTGCCCATACCTGACTCATCCAGACCACCCTGGACACACATTAAGGTGGTAAGCGTGCCTGGACTTTTCCCTTCAGAGATCTCCAGAACATAGCCTGTGGCCATGCAATGTAGGTGCCATAAGCTGCTTAGGTGGCAAGCAAGGTTTGAACTCATGAATGATCTTAAGAACCCTCTTGCAGACAGTTGAGGTGTACTGTGTGTGAGAACCCTACCACTTAGCAACTTGGCTGAACTAGGCTACCATTGCCTTAACACTTCCCGAGTAGCACTCTCCAGGGATAGCGTTTCACGCAATCTATGAAATATCCAAATGATATTTCAGTTTGGCCTATAGAGTGCATTTATCTTCTTCCTGACAAAATAAAAAGATCAGAAATAGAGATGAATAGGAAAAAAGTGGCACGGAAAAGAAAAAGTCAAATAAACATGAAAGATATGGCAAGTCAAAGTGCCACAAATGCAAAATGCTAACATGCAACATCATTAAAGCCTTGATCCTGGGAAATGTGTAGGGCACACATGGAAGCCTGTTTTGCTTACAAAGGAAAGAAACCAGTCCTATTTCCAATACATTTATCTTCTAACTACCTTTTGCTAAAAACATGTTTGTTTTTAATTACTTTGGGAAAAGGCAAGATAAATGGGTGTGGTGGAGTTGGAGGAAAAAGAAATACTGAGAGTTTGAACCAATTAAAAAAAAGTGACCCATGCACTGACAGAACATGGTGGTGACCAGGTTTCTGCTCTTCAGCTATTTCTGGAGGCTGAGGAGAACAGACTGAACTGGTTCTACCATCCATAGCAGGTCACACCAGAAGATCTGTACCCTTTGTCCTTCAAGATACAGAGCAAGACACAAGGAGATGTAATCATAATGAGCCACACAGTCTACATACTCCAGGTTTTTGACTTGATCCTTGTAGTAGTTGATCTTTAACACATGCTGTATTTGGGGAGACTCAAAGTCTGGCATGCCAAAGCTTAGGACTGGATGCAACCTTACCACAGTGGGACAGCTAGCTGTTAAAAACTACTTCTAGTATACTCTGCTCTCCACCACTTCTAGCCACTTTCTAGAAACCAGTGAGCTGATGCTTGTGTTGGCAGTTGGCTTCACTACTCCAAGTAGACTCATAGCGGGGAAACCCCACCAGCTATTAAAAAAAAAAAATTACTTCTCTCTGCCCACCCTCTCCTTTCCTCTTTTCCTAGAAGTCCTGCTAGCTTAATGTACGCACATCCCACTGGAGTCAGACTGTGTTTGTTTGGCTGCGCACCCCTGCTCCCTACAGTGAGTGTACAGCAACCAAGCTGGGGTTTGGTGATCACACTGCACTTGATCTGCCCAGCATACACGAGCTCAGAGCCTCAAAGGTCCTCTCCACCACAGGATGTGTATGTTAATACATCACACATGTGTAGTTTTAAGAGCAATTCAAACTTGTGCTTGACTGATAGAGCAGACGTACCTTTTGTTTCCAGGGTACGTATTCTTAATGTGTCCTAACTCACCACAGTTTTCAGATGCTGTGGCTGTTCCTGTGTTGCAGTATAATAAGTGAAGGCAGATGATCCAGCTCTCAGTGTCTTTGCCTGAAGAGGTACAAATCACATCGTAGATATTATTTCTTCACATGTTGTGTCATTTGCTGAACAATTAAGTGTGAGCTACTGAAGGATTAATAAGTAAGCCAAGGCTACAGAACATAATGCAACTTCACAGCAAGAGATGACAATGCAATTCTTTAATACTGTAATATTATTTGATTTAAAACCAGCTGATGTAAAAATCAATTCCATGCTAAATTGTGTTTTCCCCTTCAGTCCTTTTAAACTTAAAAAAAAAAGTGGGAAAGATACCAACAGCCCATAAATAATCTCTAAATAATGTGTTACAGACTGATGGTAAGTGGCATTCTCACAAACCCATATTTATATTAAAAAACCTCATATGTGTACATTATATAGACTATCAATTATAACAGCTGAAAGTAAAATAAATGTGATGAATGTACATCTACTTTACTGTCCATTACATCTCATCTTTGTGAGAAAACGCTGTTTTTATTCCAAGCTATATATCTTATAAAGTTAACACAAACTATATGTTTTAGCCATATCAAAATCTAAATATCTACATCCAAGACATGCGTAATTACACAGAAGTGTATTATAAACTATAAAAAAAAGCATAATAAACCATTAGCTTTTAATAGAACTCCACAGAGACAAGACCTATCACAGATGCTTTGGCAGGTAAATGAATAGATTCATCCTTGCAAAATTGCACTTCTTTCAATAAGCATGACTCTGGGATGTGATTTTGGGCAGTATCTTCATAATATATGACAGCTCAACATTAAGACCGCTGGAACACAGAGTAGGTCAGAAAGGAGCCAGCCAGTTCAAAGGTTTTCACTTTTGGCTATCTCTTTGAAAGCCTCTTGAAGGGCAACGGGTGCTGGTCCCCTCCCAGCTCCCAGGGCAGTATCACGAAAAGCCTGTCTCTGCAGCGAGCTCGAGAGGACCGCACAAACCACCCTCCCCTCCCGGCAGAGCGTGTTGATCCCCTGCTCTGTGGAAAATGCTTGGCTGCTGCTAGCACAGCAATTACACTGCAGGAAAATCTGCTTCCAAATAATTTAGTCTTTATTTACTCAGAAAAAAAAAAATTAAAAAGCTAAAAGGTGAAGGCTAATGAGATACTGGCATGGGAATTATTTTACAGTAAGAAAATACTCCACGTTTCTAAGCGTACATCACGCACAGGTCCACAGAGAGTCCTTCAGAGTGAGATTTCCTGATGACCTTGCACCTGTACACATAACTTGTCATGAGAAAGCTGCTGCTACATCAGCCTGTCCCATCATGCTAAGAAGGCAAGGTACAAGTTAATTGAGAGGACTAGGCATAGCATGGGCAACTGGGGAAAGCGAGCAAGCAGAGAAAACAAGTGCCCTTTCTTTCTACGTTAACTTTACATGCAAAATTTTTTATGATGGTTTTTGAATATAAAGTTGAAACTACTCCATATTGTAGCTCTATGGTTCCACTATTTATCTAGCTTACAAAGTTCCTTCTCACCTATACGCAATGTTTCTCATTTGGCTGCTTTTTCAATTAGTATATTCATATATAAATAAGCTAAATTAGGATATGCCTTCCTGTGCAACTGCAAAATGCACTGGGGAATAAGAGTGCTTGCCAAGTTGTACCAGGAGCATCGACCAGGCTCCTGTTAACACGGAGACTTCTGCTATTCATTGTGATAACACCTAGGAAAGGAATGATGCAATACAGAGCTTGAGGCTTCATGTCTTGCCTCTGCCACTGACCTGCGCAGACAGGGGGAGAGCTGCTCACTGTCTCCGTTTGCGCCTCTAAATTACAGCGCGCTCAGTAATACATCAGCTGGGGGGTTTGAGGCTAAACTCTCGTAAACCAATTTTGATTCCTTCCATCATGTCTCTCATTAAGTGTAAAGTGCCTCCAGGGAAAGGCAGCTGATTAAACAGATTCCTCAGTGACATAATGAATTTACAAAATCCCTCCAGTTTTGTTGGCAATGTTTGGGGAAAAATATCTTCAGCCACTGAGGGCAAAGTCCACCAAGAGTGAGAATCACTCCATTTCCTCTGCCTTGGGGCCTGACAAACCTTCCCCACCTGCCCCAGGGGGCTGCGAGGAGATCCCTACTGAGTGCTGGGAGGGAGGGGAGAAGGGGCAGGGATGCAGCCATCCATCCATTCATCCTTCTGGGGCACCAGCACAGCAGCCCACTGTGCCCACACCGAAGCGAGCGGGTCACAGCCTCCTTGCTTTCCTTAGCCCAGCCCAGCCAGCTTCCCCGCGCAGCTCTTGCGCTACAGCCCCAAGGCAAAGCTCTCAGAGGCAAGCTCTGCACACAGAGAGGTATTGCCTCTCAGCACAGGAAAGAAGTACGAGGCTTTTTCCAGCATTCAGATCCTGTTTTTAATGTGACTCAGCTCTACAGAGTCCATAAGGATGACACGGGTTGTGCTTTATTAGCAGTTAGGTTAATGTTTGGAAATAAAAAGACTGATGGTTTTATCTGTTTAATCATTTGGTGCTGCCAAGAGCGACCATAAGCACAGCCCAAAGGTGCATGAAGAGAGTACAGCCTGACATTTGTCTCCTACCACTAAAATCCAAACATTAGCACACAAGTTGCGTAGCAGGCTGGCAGGGGCAGGCAGCCAGGATCACAGCTATTGGAGTGACTGAATGATCACAATTTTTCTTCATGGAGATTTTCAACCTCCCTGCAATGGAAGGAAATAGGGATTGATGAGGTGGGCTAATTTCAAAGTTTGGCAGTTCATTTGTGTTTGCCCAGCTTTCCTATGCCCTCAGCTGAACTAGGCTACAGAGCTGAGGACTAAAAGACTCCTCTAGTTTTTCCCCAATATTATTTCATTTGTGTGTGGGGTTCCCCCCACCTTTTTTCTTAAATCTCCTCTTCTCAGGTACATTTCTTTAGAAAACGGTAGCTGCAATGCAGATTCACCACATGAACCAGGTGATGCTACTGACCTGCCATATGCAGCCAGCAGCAGATATAGCAATTTATCACTGAAAAGCAATCGGATGGCTAGATCACACAGTCAGTTGGCACCGAGACAACACTGGATGTGGCAGATGCCATCAGTGCAAAGAGCAGAATAAGAGACAACAGGAGCCAACAGACACAAGGATGTTGTCTTAACAGATTAGAGTTACCTCAGCTAGTGTTTATCACCATTTACCACTAAATAGGTGCAGCTGTTAAACTTATTGATCCTTTGAAACTTACATAGAGCAGAGTTGGGCCATTTTTGGCCGAGTTACACAGAACACCTCTCCTTCTGTACACAAACTCAAGGGGGAGAGAAGCCACTGAAACAATCACAGTGGAGCTGCTCTCCAAGCAAAGCTTCCTTGGATGTGCAAACACATGCCTTACCCGCTTCTGGGAAGGCGTGTGGCTGTATATATAATGGTCCAGCTGGCCCAACAATTCCAACAAGTAAATATTGTGCCATTGTAAGAGCACTGCAGAGCTTATAACCAGCCACATAAAGTGCATTTTGTAAAAGCTTCTTAGCAGCCCCGCAGGTGGACTGTCATATAGGGGACTGGCTAACCGCATTAAACAAAATACAGCTTCTGCAGGGCTGGCAGACCTGAAACACAAGGACTCTGAGACCCCTAAAGATTCCACAATTGTCCTGCATCTAATTTCTTTCTCCTATTTTTATTCTGTTGGTATCTACTCTTTCCAGTCAAAAGGGCAGTAGCAGCACCCCATGTTCTTGACCACCTTCTCATATGTCTTTGATATTTCTAAGAGAGAAAATGCTGTCAGGAGCTGCCCGTGGCTTTAACATGTCAGCTCAACACTTTAAATCGTTTTTCCTCTGCCAGAGCTATGCTGTTTGCTAGCACAAAAATAAGCAGAGTCTGAGCTCTGCCCACTCTCCCTGCCTTTCCTCATATACTTACCAGAAAAATAGCTGGAGCCCAACTCCCACACATTGCACAAGATCCAGACTCAAGCAGCCCTAAAACAGGCTTTTTCCTGTCCCAAGTCTATGCTAGAACTAGTCAAAATTAACACTTGCAAGATTATAACATCTTTAGAGCAGGGGAGGGGGAATCCAAACAAACCTGAACACACCCAAAGTGTGCTGCCACTTCCATGACTAACAAGATCCCACAATGCTAAGCTCAAATAAAAATAAAATTAAAAAGTCTTACCACCACCTCTTTAACCCCAGCCTCAAGGCCACCTCTGCTTCACAAGGACATAGTTTCCCTCCAGCTTCACATTTTCAGCCTTGCCATCCTAATGAGAAACCCTTGCCAGCTGGATCCAGCTCCCAAAGCAATCTCTGTAATGAGGACAGGCACCTGGGGACCTACCTGCCTGGCTCAGGAGGAGAATTTGGTTTGTTTTTCCAATCCCCCATACTGCGGAGTCCTTTGAGGCCGTGATAAGGGAATGCCAGACCACCTGGCAGCAAGAGCAGATGAAGAGGGAGGGGACTGATGAAGAGCTGTGATATGGGTGGTAGCCAGGGTGGGAGGAAAGGGTTAATCAGAGCCCTTGGATACGAGCACCCAGCTTTGATCCCAAGCCTGAGAAGAGGGTGTAGGTGCTGGTGCACGCCTGGCAAAACTGCCTTTTTGTTTTATAGCTTTGCTTCTTTATTATGCCTTTTTTTTTCTCCTGTCTTGTTCACTGTATTTCAGTTACAGCTAGTTGGGAAGGGGAGGCTCCACTTTCTCATGAAGTTACTGTTCAGTCAAAGCCCAACTTTAAAAATATATTTTCTAAATATGCATTATTCACTCTTGTCCTCAGTAATTTGATTGGCAGAAATAAGAGCTGCAAAAGCAGATCTTGTCAGTCATTCTTAAGCCTTCCTTAATATGGCAACAATCACCTGCCATTTAAACCATATTTTTAAAGGGGCACAGTGCACTTAATAAGGTGTATGCACCTGGAGTCTCAGCCTCTTCTCATTTTCTGGTAAAAACTTATTTGTGGGGATTGCAGATGTGCATGGGTGAGATAACAGATCCTTCCACGTGGCCCCTGAAAACCCATCCAGGCCTATTTTCTATCATTTTCTGTAAATGCACTGCATATATGTGTACATCTGCATGTACTTTCCATCCCGCAGACACCCACTGGCACAGCTCCGAACGTCTGTCTCATGAAATCCAAAGGACGAACGTATGCTCAGGTGCAGGGGAGGCACCACACCATACAGCACCTTGCAGCTGCGGGAAGTGGAAGGCATGGGTGTCTGCTCTGTGACAGGTCACGTTGGCTCTGTGGTACAAGGTGGGCCCAATACGGAGGAGATTTTGCTATTTGCTATTTTTAGGCTAAGCTTTTTTTCTTTAGGAAGCACAGCAGAAGATTAGGGTCTATTCACACATGGTCATCACTCGCATATTGTGGACACAAACCATACGTCACACAGCGCCCACTTGTTTCAGACCTGTCTTTCAGAAGCAGTGAGTACCCGTGACGCCGGCTGTACTCTGAGAGACAAGCAGCAACTTTAAAAGAAGACCAAGGAAGCCTGATGCTGGGGTCCCAAATTATGTTTGAAGAATGGTTCCACAACAAGCGAAACATTTATTTTTCATTAAAAGACCTCCTAAGAGGTCTGGAATCATTCTATGGTAAATTTAGCTACAGCATTTCTGGGACAGGGAGTCCAGAGAACAATCATCCTTCATCTTATCATCAGAACGTCTCAATTCTGACCTGAAACACAAATTTGGTGCCACATGTTGTACTGTGTTTGTGGTCTGTTGCAAATGCCAGTCAGCGAGGGAATGTGTTGGTTTATGGCACACAAGTAAAAAGCACAGAGCTAATTCAGCTGCATTTGCCTCTGCTGGGAGAGGAAATAATTATTCTATTTGTTTTGCTTCCAAGATGGGAATAGCAAATGTCTTTCTCACCTCACTGAGAGGGAAAAATCACACCCGATATGGTTAAGGTGCACCCCTTTTTACTGAGCAGCATGACAACCTTGCAATTTGAACACAATTTTTTTTTTTTTGGCTGCTACCTTCTGGTTTTTTTTTTTTTTTTTTCTTTGATGGGGTTTATTCCTGAGAGATGCCTCATGCATGAACATCTTGGGTTGTTTCCTACAAAATCGCAGAGCTCATAAATAAAAGGAACGGGTAGAGCAGAAGTGAAGCTCATTTCAAACATGCTTTTAGAGAAGCTGATTTAACTGCAATCTGGAGGCAAATACTTGGCCATAGAGGGAAAAAAAAAAAATCTTAAAATGAGCCATGCCAGTCTGTCACCAGGAGTGGGCAGGTTGGTCCTTCCTAGGGGCCTGTGGCGATTCTCTTGGAGGATGTGAGCTGTCATACCGCCGAGGCTGCTGTTTTCATTTTTTCGCTTTTGCAGCGAACATGCTGCAGCTGAGATCACCTTTTCCAAAGCTCAGATACACCTTCTGGAAAGCCAGTGGCCAGATGAGCATTTTGATGTTTGTGTCCTGTGACCAAGGGCAGGGCGTTGGGAGAAAAATGGGAGCACAGCAGATGTTTGGACCGGGAATGCCCCCAGCACAGCTGCTTTTTGACCCACTGCATGACCCTTTTGGGGACCCTCCTTCATTTTTCAGTCACTGGATGCTATGACACAAATTTCTTGATGTGTGACTTGGCTTCCTCTGACGGAAGGCCCTGTGAAAGGGGAGCCCTTTGGCACAGCTCGTGCATGAGCTCCCCTCCTCCCCTCAGCTCCAGTGACAGCAACCTGTGTCCCCATGTTACTTCTTGGCCTCAGTCCCCTCGCAGTAAGGTGATCCACAAAGTGAACATTAGAAGGTGTTTTCTGGGCCAAGGATTTTGCCCCGGTGGGTTTCAGAAAGGCCCGTCTGCTTCTCTCAGGGCTGGCGTTGCCTCCAGCCAGCCTCCGCAGCTAAGCACTGTCCCTGGTGTGAGCTGTCAGTCACTGCCCCAGCTGCATTTCATTCTGGCTGCTGTATTTTGATCAATCAAAGGAAATCAAGGGCAGGTCAAAGTGAGGCACCACATGCATTTGCTTGTCTGGCTCATGTCTCACCCCTGACCATGAGCTGGACAAATTCCTCCTCAGCCTGTGTTGCTTTCTTAGCAGTTTTTTGCTCTGACCACGGCGATGCTGGTGATGGGGAGGAAACCCAGCTCTTAAGTAGAGATGCACAGAAAAGAGCTGCATTACACTTAAGTCCCAAACGTCTGACTGAACAAGGACTCCATGGCACAAAGACACGTCGTTGCTCCCGGGGTGGTAGGGCCGCAGCCAGTGGGTCCGACGTACCGCCCGAGCTGCCGTACCAGGCACGTGGTGGGTGAGTTAAGGACATACTTTCAGCCTTAATTCTGAGTTTCCTAGGTTTTGTCAGTTTAAGCCAGATTCCTAATGTTATTTTAATGCAGTTGTTTTGTGTGTGAATAATATGCTTTCTATGCCAAACCACAAGCCCTGGAACTAATATCTCATAAAAATGCCTAGAGTCCAAAGCTAATAGCTGTTATTCAGCTGATCGAGTGATGCCTAAAAAGTTACAGATTAACGCTATTCCCCAGGGGAAGGTAAAATTAAACTCGACTTCTGATGGGGCTGGGTGCTATTTCGCGTAGCGTCTGAGCCCAGGCGGGGGGACGCAACTTGCTGCAGACCCTGGGTGCCCCATGGCAGGGCTCAGCACTGTGACACGTGTGGCGAGTGCTGTCTGGGCTCTACCTGGAGTCCTGGCAGACAGAGGTTGGGGGTGTGTGAGGGATTTTCATCAGTTTTCCCTTAAAAAAGCCCCCACTCTTCCAGCAACACCCCACCCAGTGATAGGTCACTACAGCTCATCCTTGCCCAGCCCTGCCGCTATGGGCAGTGATTCAGGGGACGCCGAAAAGGCGGGGGGGAGATGCTCGCTCACCCCCCAGGCCGGCAGTGTCTGGGCGAGCGGCGCTGCGGTGAGGTCAGGTCCTGGGATGCCGCCAGCCTGGCATGGTGGGCAGGAGCTGGGGCTGGAGCCACCAAGGGGGCAGGTGCCTCTTCCCCTCCCAGGGCCAGTGTCGGAGGGTTTGGATGGGGCATCGGTGACCTGCAAGGAGCGGAGGGGGGATGCGGAGGGGACAGGCAATGGGGGAGAAGTTGTCCTTTTGCGCTCCTTCCAGACGGGGAAATCGAGCCACAGGATGTCAGTGCAGCCTGTGCGAACGCACGCTTGCCGAAAGAAATGACTGGCTCCTCTCAAGAGCACACAGGAAGATCGCTTTCCCAGAACATCTTCTTATTTAGGAAACTCGCATCACGGCAGCAAAGCAGAATGCTTATTTGGGAATAAGAAAATGAGATGTGGCCCCAAGTCAGTGCTTGCGTGTAGGCACCGTGGCAGAAAGTTTGAGGACACACCAGAGGCAGCTGCTGGCTCACAGTAACAAACACAGAGCTGGATGGGCTGGAGGCCCGGACAGCTGGTGTTTGCTGCCTGTGTCCTCCAATACTGGCTGCGGAGTTGTAAGGTATCGATTATTTTCCTGTTACAACACAAAGGGATTAGCTAGATTAGCTTCTGCAGAGGTGAGAAAGAAATGTATCATGTAGACTGTTTATTTTGCTCTAATTGGATTCACACCCTCTTTCTGAATAAATCTCATTTTACTCCAGCTCTTGTGGTTTTTCATGGCTGTGAATGCTGAGGAGCTCTTCCAGGGACAGGCAAGTGATTCTCGGCTTTGGTGGGGAAAGCAAAGGGGTAGTAGTGCTGTGGTCACTAGAGGCAGGCAGCCTGCAAACAGCGTGGCCGAGGAAGCTCTCCTGGTCACGTCCCAGACGATGCTTCACTGTCACGGACAGCTTTTGGCAGCACAAAGTAAAAGCCACTCTTTGAACAGAGAAATCTAAGCTTTTCCGTCCTTCCAGACACGACATCCACGCTTGCTCTGGGTAAGCTGCAGCACAACATTGTGACCCAGAGGCATGGCGATGCTGCCCATCAGAAAGCAGCGTATGCTGGTCCCCCTTCAGCAGGGTGAGCTGTGCTGTATACTAAAACTGTCAGCGAATTTTCTGCTGCAGTTCATCATCTTTTCTAGCTGGTGCAGAACACTGTAGGAAAATTATCTTCATCTGCTGTTTTGCTTGGCCGCCTCACTCAGAAACACAGAAAGTACCTGCAGCAGGGGGGGCTTCTCAAGTTCGTCTTTTAAATCTCTGGAAACAAAATGAGCTCAGATGGAAAAGAAAGAAGAAAGAACATAGTTTAAGAATCCTAGGTCTGGGTGGTTGCAAACTGCTAAGCGTCCTCTCTGTGTTAATCCCACTAAAGAAGTAAATGCTTTTCACCCCTATGTCCCTTGCACTGTGGAAACTTTTGACGTCTCTATACTGGCCACTGTGGTTTGAAGCTCTGCCTGAGTCAGATGGGTATCAAAAACCTCAGACCAGCTGGACTGAGCAATGCTCTCTTGACGAGCGCAGCAGAAACAAGACACAAAACAAATAATTAAGTCAATGAATCTAAATTATGCCTGCATATGCATTACAGAGTTAAGCCTTAAATTTGAAATTCTTCCATTTATTTCTTGTTCCTACAGAGAACAAATGAATGCTACATCAGGAAGTCACATTTCTCTGGAGAGCACCTGCTCCTGCAGTTTCCAAAGACGTCTTGTATTTGCGGATGCCTCTTCACGTACACCAACCTGTGACTTGTCTGAGAGAGTTCGGCAGGTCTTATTGGAATTTGTGCACACGTATTAAACTTGACATAAAATTTCTCTTTTATTGCTGTTTTGGTCAAGTTTCTCCCCACGACAGATCGTTGTATTTTCTGTTGGCTTTGTTACTCTATAACTGGACACTGAAGCATCAAATAAATCCATTTGCTGGGTACCTTCTCTGTTTGAGGTGGGTATTGGAGTGATTTGGTATATAGATTGCCATAATTTTCAATGACACCTTTTGCCTTGCTCATTTGCTCTTGCAGAACTCATTTGTTTTAGTACTTTTAGAGCCCATGGGAGGTGCTAAATAAACATTTCAAATTATAAAAAAAGTTACTGGCCAACTGTGAAGTGGTAAAATTAAGTAACTTACCCAGCATCACACACCTAAGCAGAGCATCCAGTTCTGCAGAGCAACCTTCACATGCCCCCTCTTTCTCTTTGTACGCTGTCCTGCCTCATTTACAGCACATCAGATGAGGCTTTTACATCCTCCCTCTCTGCACAGTTCCCTAGAGCAGTATCCATCCTGACCAAAAAAAAAAAAAAGAAAAAAGCCCAAAATAAACCCAATGTGATCAACTAATTTGAAGGAACTTTTTAAAATATGGACAACACAGTCTACTTTTCCTTATCTTCATTTCTGGAGTGCCTGAGCCATCTTAGAAAATTTCCCCCCAGTATTTAGCCTGAATCAAACATGTAGAATTTTCCTAGCAGGGAATATTCCAGTCTACAAAATGAAAGTTAGGTAAAAGGAAAAGAAGTGAAATCAGAGCCTGCTACTAGAAAATATGATACAACCCGGACAACGGGAAACACCGTAATACAAGAATCACTGCATCTACTGAAGTTTGCCACCTCTGCAATGGAGCTGCCAGTTGCTTTGGTTCCACAAAGCAGTGCTACACAGATTTTTAGGGCAGGAAGCAAAACAGAATATTATTTCTAAGGGAAATCAAAGGTGCAATTAGGAGAGCCAGTGGCAAAGGCATATCTTTCCCATCACAGTACAGTGGGAAAGGCTCGACAGTACAAGCAAGGACAGGACAGGCTCTAGGGGTCACCCAGCTAAAAAGTTGGTAGGCGGAACCAACAGGCTTCCAGTCCCTCTCTCACTGTCCTGCCAGGGGGAAATGTAAATGGGAACAGGCTACTCCTCTGCAGATTGAAAGTAAAGATTTATGGATTACTTGATCCAGAACTTTATAAAACAGCAAGATGACTTTTGGAAATGAAGAAAGACCCATCTGTCTGTTGCCTTCTTAGCAAGTTGGAAATTGAAGGACACTGTATAAGCTGACGGAAAACCCCAACAGTCTTCAGCACAAAATTCAGTTAAATCTCTGCCTTCAGCAGCTTCCAAATCACAGAAACCTTGGGAATATAGGAGGACTGGGGCATGGGGCCTTAAGAGGCCAGGGCAGAAAACAATGTTGTCTCCTTTAAAGAGAAACTATAAATAGTATTCAGCATCTCCAAGCAGGCAGGTTCATAAGTGAGCCTGCCTGATTGTGGACTGGCTTCTTTGTCAACTTAGTATTCAGGAAAGGGAAGAATTGCCATAGCAACATTCCCATCTTCTGACATGTATCATGCAGATCATGTAGTCAAGGCAGCGCAGCACCCTCTCACACATGTGCTCTGTGAACTTTTGTGTTCCTGACAATATTAAAGAGAGAACTATGTCTCATGATTGACACACTTGCCTGTGTGTCTTTATGATTCCTTAAAAAAAAAAGTGGAAATGCTTCCCTTCCCCCATCCTCCTCCTTTGAACTGCTTTCTTTTCTCCATCCCACTGAAACGATGAGAACAGCTCATGCCCCAGATCCGCAGATATATATGTTCCTGACAGTAGTCCTACGCTATGCAAATGTGTAAACTGCAAAACGTAGAGGGCTTTAAAAAATTAAGTATATCCAGCAGAATCTAAATTCTGCATAAAAGGAACTAGAATTCTGCTAAAAGGAACTAGAAATCTTCCAGTACCTGCATGATTAATGCTCTATTAAACAAAGCCTTATATCTTTTTTCTTTTGGTTTTTTTTTTTTTTGCTTTGAGTTAGTCTGAAATCTCCAGACACACACACCAACCATACCAATGGCACATGTCAATATATATGTTGCCCTGTGCAGGAGCTGAGTTCACAAGCAGACAATAATACTCTACGTGTTTGCAGCCAACGTCCGTCTAACCGCTGGGATGGCTTGGGCTACGTGGACTTCCCACTGAAGGAAAAGTACCACACATTACACAGGGCTAAACTGTGGGCCAGTACAAACAGGATGCTGCAACACTGAGCAGTAAAACCACCTTTGCACCCCTGAGAGCAGTGACAGTCAAGTACTTAACTTTACAAGTCTTCTTGATTTAATTGTACCACAGGCCATGCAATGGACCTCTTTCTAAGCTTACCCCCTATTCAGTATTGTGGCTCCCTTCAAAAGCTCCGTAACACTAGAACTAGTTGGAATATAATCATACCACTATATATATGCCTCTAACTATGCCTATCCCACCAGTGGTTCTGACATTAAAAGTATCACAATATACTGTGACATGCCTATGTATTTTTTCCTCAGACCTGGGATTTTACACACTGCTGTCCTTGGCAGGATGCCTATGGCACCATTTCTACATAAGGGCTGGCTTCAGTAGCTCCTTCTCCAAGGAATGGACTCAAAATCCTGCATAACTCTATGGCCTTGGCAGAGAGAAACCAAAACCCACTTTGACTGAATGCTTCTTTCTGGAGTGGAGATGCACCTAGCTGTGGGCTACACCTAAGTGAGGTGATTTTTCTAACCAGGTTAGTTTATCTTCTCTTGGTCGTCTTCCTTCTTACACAGCTCCCCGGAGCTGCCTCATGAGCGCTCACTGCAAAATGTTCCTGTTGGCTGGCAGAAGCTCCCACTGTCTCTGCCAAGGGAGCTCCTTTGTATAAGGGTCTGCTGGAGGCAAGTCACCTTCAGATGGTGACAGCTTTTTACACCTTCCCCCTCCACCCCCACATTCCTGTCCTCCTCACTACTCCTCTCCAATATTTAGGGTCACTGTACAAAGCTTTGGTACCTTACCTTCCCCAGGCAGGGTGGATGTAATTATGTTGTGGTGAGTATTGCTTAATGGTTCAGCTGGGATTACATCTCCAATGAGCTCCTGAGCTTCACCCAGGTTTGAGAGCCCTCCCTGCCTTTGAGTACTCCACAGCTGCTCGTTCCAAGAAATAACCATTCAAGAAATTCCTTCTTTATAACTTGTCCCGTGGTGATTCTTGGCCAGACTACGTACAGGTAGTTGAGGTCCCCGATTATCCTAATTTTTGCTGCCTCTCTAAGTATTGTGCGCTTAATTGCCTCTTCCTACTCTATGACTAATAACACTCCTGTTCTGTTAAGCCACCTCTAGAGAAAATGGTTTGCAGTTTAATACCAGCAGCAGAAGAGGGGTGACCTCCCCCTCTTTTATCCCATTACATCTGTCAGGTGTAAACTTAGAAGACAAATTGGGAACCATTATTAAATAAGAACAATTTATTTTATTTTACATAGTAAATAAGCTAAGATGATTATACGTAGAAAGCTAGCCAGGCACTGCTCTGCCTGCAAAATTAAACATCCAGAAATGCAGTACTGCAAAGTACTGCAGCTGCAGATCGTCCCTATTGCTACGGGCAGGATGGCTGGCAGCTCACCAGCGTTACTCCCAGGGGAAAAGCGCAAGCACAAGGAGCTGCTAGTTTGGACGGTGGAATTACTGCCCATGTCAAGAATGATACCTTTCACAGTACTCGATTTCTTTCCATGTTAAGCAAGTAACTGCCATTTAACATCTGACTGTCATTATTTTTTTCTACAGAAGATCATGTATGTCTGTATGCATACATGTATGTGTGTATATATATCTCTGTATGCATGTGTGTGTTTAACTTTTATGTACACAATACACATACAGTGGGGACTATCATCTCCATATCAAAAAAGCAAAGAGATACTACGTCCTAGTACTGACTGTACCACAGCAATCTCTATATTTAGAATGCAAACTGCGGAGATACTTCTCCAGCCTAATGGTAGATGTTTACTTTTTAATACACAAGCTATATATAAAATGCTGAACTTGGACACCGTGACTAGCTACAATACAAATTATATGAAAAAGACGCTATTTTACTTCTGTCTCATTTTACACAGCTCTAAGGAACAGCAGATACTTCCTCCAGTGGGCTATGAAGTCTGTGGCCTACCTTTCAAATCTCCGTCCTGGCATTTATTGTGTTGAGGTTCAAATCCCTTTACAGCTGTGGTCTGAACAAGAAAAGGGCACTTAAGGGAATACGACTACAACTTGCTCTTCTGGGTTACATTAAAATCCATTGATTTCCATCTGTTACTTGAACAAAACAGAGTGCATTTTTGATAAAAATAATATTGCTTATTTTGGAGAATATACATTAAATGTATTTGATGTTTATGGTCTGTAAATTGGACAGCTCTGTTCTTCTTAGAGTTACTTAATAATACAAGAAAGAGGAAGTCACTATGCACAAAAGACCTATTTTCACTCTAAGCACAAAAAGCTCTTTTATTTCATTACACCATTAGAAGCACTACAGAAAGCATCCCACCTGCAACTCCACTTGCCTCCTCATTCAGCAAAGCCCCTGTGCTGAAAAGCACCTGTGCGTGTGCTTCAAGTTCAGCACGCGCCTAAATACTTTTCTAAAAAGATGTCAACAGCTAGATCTTTTTACTTTCCAGGCTAATTTATTATCCCCTTTGCTCCTCTTGCCTCAAAAAGAGGAGAGATCATTGCCACTGTAGAAAGTTGACCAGTCAAACCTGCAACTGCTTTTTTTCCTGGGACGTCTGCAATAGTCAAACCCCAGGTTTAATACTGCAGTCAGACACACTGAAGACACCTGTGCTTTTACAACACATACGAACATGTTGGGCCAAACCTAATGACCCAAATATATAGTAAAACTCCCAGGTTTCTTTCCTTCCCTGCAATGCCTGCAACCCCAGTTAAGCGGCTGGCTACAGCGGCACGTGAAGCTTTGAATCACAGAGGCAGAGCAGAGCAGCTGGGATGATACCCTAGCAGACATGACCTCTTCTACCAGTATGCATTACGCTTTGATTAGGAGCTTTCGTTTGCTGCTGCAGATGGAGAATACCTGTCACCAGCATTTGCCCCTGTTCACATGAAACACGGGACCATTAAAAGACAGGATTAGTAGCATAACTTCTCCAAGGCTGCATTCAGAGGCAACCTCACCTACACATCTCCTACTGCTTGCTCCTTTACTCCCAGGGCAGGAACATCAAACCTACCTCAGTGATGCTAACCTCAGGTTGATGGTCTCTTCAGGACTATACTTTCACTCAAGTTTTAGATTATAAATCCTTTCAGTGTTCAGTCTAATGGTATCCGAGTCTTCAAAGGCTACCAAAGTGTGTATCAGAGCCCTGCAGACTGACCAATCTTCATAGAAAATAAAAGTCGAAGAAGAAATTGTTGTTAGGATTTGACATAGTCTTTGAATAGCAAATTCAATAGGAAAAATGAACTAAGAATTGTATGCCTTATACACTGTCATTACAAACTGCCATGTGGGAGCCTGCAGAATGGTTAGCCATTTTTCAGTCTACTTACAGTGTCCAAGTGGCTTTGACGTGCACTGGTGGTAATTTAGCTAATATTACTCATGTGGGCAGAGAAGCAAAGAATCAACTTAAAATTAGGGAAAATATTTGTCATTGTCCTTAAAATAAGGCAACAGTTGCTATAGAGAGACAGCAAACTATGGTTTTATCACACACAAGCTAAATCACAGACTAAAGTAATTTAATTTTGAAATTGTGGCAGAAGTTTGCAAATTACGGCAACCTCTTTGTAACAGAGTGGTATGGGAACTGTGCATATATGTTTTGGGGTAGCTAAATGTATGCAGAAAGTGAGGATGAACTTTCTAAAGCCAAATAGGGGATACAGTCAGACTGAAGCTCATGGCAACTCTGTGGCTAGACTTTCTAGCCAGCCTTAAAAAAAAATCCCTCCTTTTTTGTGTTCTATACTAAGTCAAGAGAGTATTATTAAGATTGCCAAGTCAGGCATTCAAGAGTGAGGTAATGTCAGAATTAAGGCTGTCTGTTCAACCTTAATTTGGCCCCTTGTGAGTATGAATTATGATATTGCCTTTAATTAGATGATCACACGATATTTTTTCCTATGCCTCATTCATAACACATGATGGATGGTGCTCACTGAATGATGAAACTGTATTTTGTTTTTTCCTTGTGGTTCAAGGTGTGGCAGCCTGCCTTATTTATTGCATGCTATATTCTTCTCTGACAACAAAATTAATGATTCCTTCACAGAGTTTTCTATGTGGTTTATCATTACAGCTGTGACATACTCAACAAACATTACTAATTTAATTTTACTGCAGTCCTCACGGGAAAAGCTAGAGTTTTTTCACTTAGTTTATCCATCTAGAACCTATTCTCATTGCTCAGGTTTTCATCAAAGCTTTGCTTCCTTTATATTTGGTTTAGGCAGCTTTATTTGCATCAGCTTTGGGGAGGTACTGACAATACATGGGAACCAAAGCCGGGGTCCCCATTCTGGTGTGTGTCTTGGGTAGTCAGGCCTGGAGGAGGTCAACAGATCAGGGACAGTAGGGAAAATCCTCTTCAGCCACAAGATGGATCATTTCCAAAGTTGATAAACACTTTGGAGAATTACCTGTGCACTACAGGGAAGTGGAGGCATATTTTTTCTAAAACTTGGACAAAGATGAATAGATTTTCCCCATAAATTCAGAAGTGTTACTAACACAAACGCTATCCTTCTTCCAAAGACCCAGCTCCACAGCAAGAGAAAAGTAGAGAAAAGTTTTGCAGACATGATTTTTTTTTCCATAGACTTGCATTCGGAAATAGATGGCTTGTTCTGACAAAAAGTTTTCCACCAAAAAAAAATAGTTCCCCCAAGAGAAATACCTTTCAGGGACAATTTCAGCCAAGATGGTTGAAATTTGGCAAGCTTACAAGTGACTTTTACTTTAGTCATCATTCATCCATCATCTTTCTTAAGAATGATGGATTGTGTAATTCTAAAGGGAATGAACACAGTCTAGAAGAGTGCTCTCTGGGTACACAGGCCTCTAAGTTATTTATATCATGGTTCATACATCATAGGTTGGATTTAATGCTCTAAAATGTTTTTGACTTTAAATACAATGATTCAAAGCTCATAGGAGGTGGAGAACTTTTTGAGATCTTGTGTCACATATATTGCCTTTGACTAACATTGCCAACCTCAGGGGCTTAACTGAGATCTAGGCTTGGTAGTCTATTTTTTTGAGGTGCTGAATATTCACAAATTCACAGATATGAGGGATGACAATTTTAAGTGCCCCTATGCTGTATCTCTGAAAGGGAGTCTTCTTTCACTTGGACACACACCTACGGATTCAGCTATGCAATTTTGATCTCTGATGTTTCTGTTCTCTTTATATTCTTACTACATTTTGAATATCACCTAAAATGACATATTATTAGAAGAAAAACTTATCCTGAGCAGGTGCAAAACTTACTGAGAAAGAGGAATCTTTCCAGCAACAGCCAGTTTTTGAGGTCTCAATCATTCAGTGGTGCAATAAATACAGCAGAGACGTTCAGAGTGGGCTCTAGCAGAGTGTGTACAGCTGTGTGGCATTTTGGCAATTCTTATTTTTATTTAACATATTCTTTCCATCAGAATGAATTCTTGAATTCAGTGAAGGAAACAATCCCTGTGAAATAAAAAAATTGCAAAAATGCCCTAGACTTAACAGCAGAGTATGAGTTATGCAAGTTCTTCAAATGACAAACAATTCAACAGGGTTTGTGCTTTGGGCTTCCCACCCTAAGCCGGAGTTGATAATCTCTCACAATGTGATGTCTGTCACTGCTGCTGCTGCTGTTGGAAAGTACAGCCAAATTCCTTAGCACATTCATTGTCCACCAGCACTTTCATGTGCTACCACAGCTTTCAGAAGCAGTGACTTTAAACAGTTCCTAGCTCACTAAACATGACTGAATCCATGTTTTCTTTCCTTCCTGAGTCTTGAAAGCCTGTTGTAAGTAACAGACCTCTTACCACCTCCAATAATAACCATCTATTACAATCAAGCCGTAGTTATCTGTGGATAGAGTAACTATGTTGCAGTATTACTGTGCATATGTAATGCACAGCTCAGGTCCAGCGGAACGTAATATCCCTAACACAAGGCCACATGGCTACAGCTAAATTGCTTCCAAATTCTGCTGGTTTTGTGTGTCCTGTCCTCTCCCTCTGTGGGACCATCAGAGGAGCTCCTTCTTCTTTATCTGGCCACTTATTCCCATGATCTTTCTAGTAACTTGCCTAGCTTTGAAATCTTTGCAACTCTGATCAACAAGTTAAAAATTATTGAGAGGACAGAGTCACAAAGACAATATCATCACAGAAGCCTTATTTTTGAAGGACACCAACAAAAAAGCACGTTGTTGAACTTGTGCACTGTCTCCTATGATAGCATGTACATAAATACAAGTACATTTAAAAAAATACTGTGGAGGCATGTCATGAGTTGCATGAGATCAGTTTCCCCCAGAACTGTTCAAGGGCAGAAACATGGTTAAGTCATATTAAAACTCTGCAGAAATCCCTTTAATAAAACCCACAGATTAACATTATATGTCTTTGAAGTGCTCTGCATGTATTAAAATAAATACATCTAAATACACTAATGAATCAATGTGATGTGAACACCAAGACATTTGGATCTCAAAGTTACTTTTTTATAATTTCTTGCTGAAAATTACTCCATTCACTTTATTTTAATTCTAGACAATTTTTCTGCCTACTAGAGTTCCTTCTTGATTGTCTGATAATTCAACAGAATCCTGTCAAGTTTAAACGATCGCTAGTGTTTTGCAACTGAATTCCTAATACAAACAGGCATATGTTTAACTTTAAACATTTGCTTACGTGCCTTCCTGAAGTAAGGCTTAAATGCTCCCTCTGGTACAACACTAATGGCTCAGCCCATCTATTGAGAACTTATAACTTGAAAATGCAGGATCAGGTCTTGTACTGGGAAAATAAGAAGAAAAATCTTCATGTAGAAATAATATCATCTACAGTTGACACTGGAAAACCTGAAAGTATATCATTCAAATGCCATCAATCCATGTAGAATTTTAAAAATCAGCATGAAGAAACAGAAATGCAGGGATAATTTGATCTTTATTTAGGCCTATTTAAGAAAAGTTGCATCATATTCAGATAGTCTAACACCGCAAATAAGATTTTACTGGACTGATAAAATTATTAACATCACCGATTTAAGGCAGCTGTTACATACTGTTACAGTAATATTTCAGTCAGATTGAATTCTTCTTCGGATACATTCATGCAATTAACTTCTACTGTATTTTTACACTGCACTTTTTAATATATAGGATTGTTTTGTTTCCCCATATTAGACCTATCTGGTTAAGCTTTTCTCAAACCATACGGAGAACGGACTCATTGTTCTTCTTGGTGGAAGTGAAAAGATTTAATGACTTAATGATTTAATGACTTATTTGATGCAAGAAATGCATGTTGAGAATGCCATGGAGATAAATATACACCTTATATGTGTATGTCACATGCAAGCATGAAGAAATAGGAATGGAGGTTGAAACATTATTATTATTCTTAGCTAAAATCATTTTCCCTCCATATAAAACCCAAAAATATCCTTGCACTGAGCAGAGGGCCCATTAAACTTCCTCCTTTCCAAAAGATCCCTCTCCAGGCCAACCTCTGTTGGGGATGAGAAATCTTCCATGGAGCCATAAACAATCCTCCATGTTGCCTCTATTGTTCAGTCCAATTTCGGCTTTTCTTTTCCTTCTTCAATACCTGAAAACATATGGAGAACAGCTTTTAAAAATCTCTGAATGAATAAAAATGAAGAGTTTACTTAGAGAGGTTCTTCCAATGCATTAATCTTTCTTTTCCCTCTATTGCTGTTGTTTCTCCCCTACTTGCTCACATGCTCTTGCATGTGTTACCTCACCTGCTGTGAACAAAAAGAGCATCTGCACACCTGATGGCAGTGGTTGTCCAGTAATGAACCGCACAATCCTCCCTCCCTCCAGACCATTTTCAAATCAGCCTAACCCCCTGCCGCACACTCAGCCTTTGATGGCTGCAGGGGTCTGGGAACAGTTAGTTCCCTCACCTCCTCTGCTTACCTACAAGCAAATTAAAGTAGATGTTATTGTAGCTGAAGCTAAGCAGCCGACTTTATTTGCAAGCAAGTTTTTAAAATTGTGTTTCAGAATTCAATAATTTTACCCCCCCCTCCATTTCAACGTTGGATTTTTAAATATTTGCAAGTACATCTCCCTTTTTTGAGAGCACAAGAATGAAGAACCAATTACTGTTGACAGGGTGCCTCTCCCTTCTTGTAATGGCCATGTCTTTCAGTAATATCAGGAGGGCTGAGTTGAGTGTAGGGTTCCTTAAAGAACTTATCCTTGCTGGAGGACTTGTCTCTTTTCTATGCTGAGCAAAGTCTGGGCCGGGCAGCAGATTGTGTTTTTTCTGGCAATGAAAACATTCAGCTATTTCATGTGCCTGTTCCTGGACAATGAATTACTATTGGTATCTGACAAAAGTATTGTTCTTCTGACTAAGCCCTCTCTGCCAGACATCTCAAATACAAATATTTCTTTTGGAGGTTTTCAGGCCTGCTGCATGCTGGAAAAGAGAGACTTCTGAGGACTGAAGGCAAAAGAGAGGCAGTATTTGAGAATGCTGAGAGGAAAATCCAGCCATAAGTAAGATCACCTGCTAATGCAATAGACACACAGATGGTAGGTACACCAAAAGTCAGTTTAAAAACATAGTTAATTAATTCCAGTATGGGAAACAATAAGACCCATCTGCAATTAGAAAGCGCAACTGCAGAGCTGCCTTGCTGAAAGAAGCAACATGGAAACAAATGGGTTTGCGCATTGCCAGCAGCCCAAGTACAATGGCCCTGGGTGTTGCTGGCAAACCAATGTAATGGAAGAGCCACAGCTGAAGGTTTAACAACCAAAACAAGAGGCCGGGTCCAAAAGATTACAGTGGGTTTACAAGGCTGCTCCAGAGCCAGTCTTGAGTCTTCTGCTTTCTGCTGGAAGGAACTTTTCCAATAGTTTTAAATGAGCTGTTTTATTTGCCTTTTTAAAAGAGCCTCTTTCCCTTCTTCTGAAGCACTCTACTGCAGATGCATCAAATAGTTTGGCAGGAATGCAGATACCCTCAAAACTGTGGACAGACACTGGCTTGTACAAAGGGCAAATTTTTCCTTGCCTACCATGTTTGTGGTTTAACTTGGAAAAACTAACTGCAAATCATTTTGTCAGTAGTGAGGTTTTATTTAATGCACCTCCAGAGGAAAAGGAAAAAAGCTCCAGACCCAAAACAACCCCCCCTCACCCCAGAAATCTCATGGCAGACTGCTTTAATTTGCAAGCTTACTGCTCAAAAGCCCCCTTTAAATGTACAGTTTTCAACTAACATTTTCCCAAGTCTTGCATGGTGACAGACTGGCATTATTTTACAACTCTGCTCTTTGTGGTGTGCCTGCCACACCCTTCAGGTTAGGTTTATGCAAAGTGTTTCAAGCAGAGCAAACCAGCAGGTGACTCATGCCATTTTCTGGTTTGCAAGTGCTTGAGCCACGACGGACTTTGGATCAATATTCTTTAACCAGATCAAGGAAATGATGGAGAGGATAATAAGGCCATGGTGAATCTTGGAAGAGGTTGGAAGAATGACCCGACTGACATTAGCTCCTCTAGGGTGGAAGGCCACAAGAACCAGGGATTTTGTTATGCACACTGTGGAATAGTGAGGGAGATTTCCCACCATTTACTTATTCATGGACTTGGTAAGAACATGCGATTCTTCACCACATTGTTATTCTTCATACAGGACTTAGGTCAAGTGAAATTATTCCTTGCGGCTGCCTTTTTTAGAAACTCCGTTCCTGAATTAACTTAAATAAGTTAAATAGATGTGAATGTGACATCAAAGTGAGGACTGAAAACCAGGCTTGAACACTGTGACCAATGATCGCTGGTTCTAGAGCAAAAACAAAAAGAGACTTTATACCCAGGTGCTAATATGAGCAAACGGCAAGTAAAACTGCTTTGAGCTTCTGGCATTAGGCTCTACCTAGTACTGAAGGACTTGTTAAAAGAGATTTCTGTGTGCAATAAACTACCATGTGAATTTACAGTTTATTAACCAGTGCACACTAAGTTTCCTAAAAGGGGACACAGGCTGCTCACATGGTCCCAATGTGTTATGGGCCCAATGAATGTAATGACAGAATTCCCACGGAGCATGCATTTCACTCCAGTTGTGATTTGCCACTGTGGTGATTATGAATGTTGTTGCTTATTTCAGGCAATCTGATAAATGAAAAACATCTTTCATAGATTAAAGGAACCTACTTTTAATCTTGTGTTTGTCTTATTTGCCCTTTTCCTCTACTCAGCAACAGGTGGCCTAGGCAGGGTAGATGATGTAGAGTCTGCACAGTTATATTTACCCTGCACTAAGGTGATCTTTCATTCCTATTATTTTACTGACATGAACATATTCATTTTTCTTGAGTAAATTTATAAGCAGAAAACACCTTATACCTGAAAATACTAAAAGAATATATTTTTATTTCTAAGTCTAAGCTTACCATTAACAGCATTCCCACAGAATGATACTTTATTCTAGCTGCATTTAATGGGTTCATCAGCTAATAAGTGGGTTGTAAACCAAGTGGGTTGTAAACCTCTCAGGTAATTGCCAACTCTTAAATTAGTATTGGAAGTTATAAAAAGGAATACATATTCATAGCTCATCATGCTCTCCAGCAGCCATTCTGTTCATCCGGCTGCTTTTAAGAGCAAGCAAGCAAGACGTTTCAGTGGAACTTCTATCATCCTCCTTTGCTTTAGCCAGCTTAAAACCTTCTCGACTTTCAGGAGAGCATACTCAAGTCCCGATGGTGTGTTTCATGAGTTAATATTCCTAAAACAATACTCACATTTTTGGGTATCCCAGATGTAGTTGTTCAGGACCTCTCCCACCAAGTAGAATACGTTAATTATTACGGTAACAGCTGCAAAAAAGATTATTTTGACACCTGGGCTGAGGTGCTCAAGAAGCGGGTACACCCACACTCCTGTAACATGGTGAATCCAGCACACCCTGAAACAAAACAAAAATAACAAGTACTGACTCTTACAGCCCTGTTTTTCAAAAGTAGCTTGGGCTATAGCCTTAGCTACTGTAACCTGAAAAGCAATTATTTGAAAGAACTGCAAGTTGCAACTGAACTGGAGCACCTGGATGACACCCACCCAGAACAGACATCACAAATGATGAAACTATGGCTGATTTCCCACATTCTTACTGCTTTGTTTTAAATTTAATATGAGCAGTTGGCCAATTTTCATGTTCTGATGTAGGCAGGTATTTCCTTGCTGCATTTGTATTTACGAGGAGTACACACCCCTGTTTCATGCGGCAGCGTGGAAACTGCAGCACCCTCTGTTCCAAGCAGGTTCTTTATCCAAAGAGCATTCAGGATTCTCCAGGCTCTTCTACACAGTCCAACTGTATGCTTTCTGCAGCGTCCTTCTTTCATTTTGTACACGCTTGTGTGTTTCTGCTGCTTCTCCTCGCTACACCTGGCAAGTGCGTCAGTTTTTGGGTTTGCCAGAAACATATGGTTCAGCTTCTCTTTGAGAAAATAATTTCTTCAGCACCTGTGTTTTAGGTTGCTCCTCCTTTTCTTTCAGTTACCTGGTATCATTTGGGATCTAATAATTTTTCTCTAGGTAGGATAAACATTTAAAAAAAAAAGAAACCACCTCATCAGTGAAATTCTGCCCAACTCCACACTCAATATACAGTAAAGGAGAAGGAATGATGGTGGTTTGCTGGTGGCACAGAGATTTTTAGCATTCAGCTACAGTGGAGATTGTTGATACGCTAGCCCAAGAGACAGGGTGTCAGCTTTACTGCAGTGCAGCCTGAAGAAGCACTCCAGGTATGTGGTTTCGCTGTGTGTGACCGTAATGGACACCTGTACCCTCTGAAGAGATAGCTTTTGCGATGAGATCTGACATGGTGAGTGGTGAAGTCAGAGGGAGCAGAGCGAGTCCATACGTTCCAGTAGGTGGAAGCTTAGAAAGGCAAATGCTGCCAAACAACTGAGCAAACATCACGGAGGCTAACGGGGAAAAGTGCTCAGTGGAGAGAGGCTGGGGCCCGTGAGCTGGTGGGCTCTCTTCAAGAATGTAAACCTCTTCCTTTCTGACCTGCCAATTTAAGATAGAAGCTCACAGTGAAGCACAGCTAGAGAAGACTCAGCAGCTGTGCAGACTATTATTGATGGGGATTTCCACGTCCATGTGATTTGCTTCACTTGTTGATACTTCTATTTGTTTAAGGAAGACTTTTGATAACTAGATCAACAGTCATAGGCTCCTGAAGGGCAGAGACACAGAAGTCCACCCAAAACAGTTACCATAAATGCCTGTCACACAGAGAGTACAGAATCCCTGTTTAACAATTCTTCATCATCCTGGAAATGTACATGGTTGTCATATAGCTTCCCTCCTCCTTAGAAAAGCTTTTATTACAGCCAAACCCTTAACAGTTGGACACTGCATGCAGGAATTTACATGTGTCAGTAAATTAATCTGCACGATATACACACAGAATAAAAATCCTTTCTCCAAATCAGTTCACCTCTGGAAAATGATCTCTGTACAATTATTTTCCACAGCATTCTTCTGTGCCAGAATTAACCTGACAAGATCATAGAATCATAGAATCATAGAATCACAGATCATTAAGGTTGGAAAAGACCTCTAAGATCATCAAGTCCAACCAGCAACTAACACCACCATGACTCCTAAACTAGGCCCTGGAGTGCCACGTCTACACCTTTTTTGAACGCCTCCAGGGTAGACGACTCCACCACCTCTCTGGGCAGCCTGTTCCAATGCCTAACCACTCTTTCGGTAAAGAAATTCTTCCTGATGTCCAATCTAAACCGCCTCTGACGCAACTTGAGGCCATTCCCTCTCGTCCTATCATTAGTTTCTTGGGAGGAGAGTCCAACACCCGCTTCACTACAACCTCCTTTCAGGTAGTTGTAGAGAGCCATAAGGTCTCCCCTCAGCCTCCTCTTCTCCAGACTAAACAACCCCAGCTCCCTCAGCCACCCATCATAAGACTTGTGTTCTAGACCCCTCACCAGCCTCGTTGCCCTTCTCTGGACACGCTCCAGCACCTCAGTGTCCTTCTTGTACTGAGGGGCCCAAAACTGCACACAGTATTCGAGGTGCGGCCTCACCAGTGCCGAGTACAGGGGCACGATCACTTCCCTACTCCTGCTGGCCACACTATTCCTGATACAAGCCAGGATGCCGTTGGCCTTCTTGGTACCTGTGTACCTGATAAAGGTACCTGTGAAAAAATAAAGGGTTCCTGTGTAACCCATGGTAACAGGGGATACCATGTTCCTCTTGATTGAAGAAAAAGATGGGACAGTTGGGTAGAAGGTAATGGGTTGTCCTGTACTCCCAGGTTAGCTTTAGCAGGGAGTGTCTATTATTGCCTAACATTTTTCAGGCTCATTTGCTTTCATTTTATGATCATTCTGTAAAAAACAAGCTCCAAGGAAAAAGCATGAAAAAACAGCCAGTGCTTCTTTTTCACTTATTTTCTCTGGTGTGATGAAACTGCCCAGCAATATAAAGCACCTTTACAGAGGACTTTTCAAGGGACCTTCTAAACTGCACCTACATAGACAACTTCATGAACCAAGTAGAAGTGGCATTTACTAGAATGCATTTATGCTGGAAAGAGGAAGTATTTTCTAAATCCAACCAATGAGTCACTGATGAGCTTCCAAATGTCAGCAACCTCTGGTTAGTTCAGAGTCTTTGAGTGCAGCTCACGCACTCTGCTCTCTGCTGCTCAGCAGGGGAGCCCATTCATTGCTTGGTGATACTGCTCATGTGTTCAGCGTAGCTGTTGTACGCCTGCCCCCGGTGCAACCACACCATAGGAACTCACGCTTTGAGCACGAGAGGTACCGAGCACCACTCGGGAGACAACGGTCACAAACCCACCTGATCAGCCACCCTGATCTTCCTTAAAATGAGCTGTACCATGCCGCTTGCTACGTTGGGATGGAGTAATATTAGCCTTCTCTCCACGACACAGTGACACACTGACTATTCCTGCATTGTCTATACCACAAACGGGAGCAGCAAAGGGACAACTGCTGCCATGGAAACCTCACCTGATGGCCTTTCTTAGTGGGTTTGTTCCTGCTTGAATACAAGCTATCTCGATGCCGCACAATAAAGGGCTGATCAACTGTAGGCATAAAGCTTCCACACAAGATTGCTGATTACTAATGTTAATGAATGCCTTCAACGTTGCAATTCTAGTAGTCATTATTCCTGTCCAACCTCATTATTAGATAAGCACAGGGGAGCATGCATTAAGATTTACTTAGGAGTGCAAATCTAGATCCAATTCAAGACCCTGTTATTGAACAGGTCTGAAAAATGGGTCGTTTAGATAAAAATAAACTAAGGAGAAAAAGTTTAAGCTAAAACTGGACCGGCTACTTTTGAGAAGATAAAATTAACTTGAACCTCCCTCTGTTTTGGTTCCATGGCAGCCCATGTAGGCATAACCGTGTGTTTTCAAAGATGAATATGTTACAGGTCATCGAGCTCATTTAGCCATTTGTTAGAACTGGTAAAAAAAGAGGAACGGAAATATTCACACATTGTATTCAAATTAAAATGTCTATTAAAAAAGTGGCGATTTTCGGAAATTTTCAACCAGCTGGTGTAGAAATCAGAAAAAGCTATTTGAAAACACACAATATTGCTTCTTTTTAACAAATCTGTCAAAAACTTGACTTTGTAGCTGTTTTTCACTTCTAGTATACAGTAGATGTTGTATATCTCTCTCCTGTCAAAGTAATGTGGAGGAAATGAAAACTATGCAGAGAAGATACATGTACATTTATTCTTTGGCTATGGATCTTTTGTTAATGAGGAAAAGTAACTGGAAAAAACCTTGTGGTTTATGTGTGCTCTACCTGTCGCTTTGAGTACTGCAGCTGTTACAACAGTATGTGAAAAACTTAGTCCTGGTAGAAGCAAGCTCAACACGTGGATATAACGGCGGATAACCATGACACCCGAAAGATTTTGCAATGGGAGACATGTTGCAGAAAATGGTTGCTCCTTCATGATGGCTGCTCTCAGCTGCAGGAGTTTGAATATACTTGCACACACATCACAGCCTGGCGGCACGCTGTGGTCTGATCTCTGAGAGTCTCCACCCATTTCCTGCCCAAGTTGAGCCCTTCAGCGAAATCTGCAGCCAAACAACAATCAGTACTACGTGTTCTGGAACCAGGATCTACTAGATGAGGGGCTGTGTAACTTTTCAAGAGCAGTGAATGAGAGGATGCAGAATAACAATGCCTGTCATAAAATGGCTGAAGGGTTCCCAATGCTCTTCCTCGTAACAGAAGCAGCACTTCAACAGAACTCAGAGACAAGAAATTCAAATCTGATAATGGACATATCTTTCTGCATGATATTTAATTAACCTCTGTAACGCTCTACCCTATATTCCAGTGATACATCACTGAAATCAAGATATTAAAAAAAGTTTTGCAGTCTACAAGTTTGGAAGTCTACTTAGCCCTCTCCTCTTCTCTGGGCTGTACCATGCAACTCTAGCAAGCTTCTGAAGTCAGGAGACTGTACAAGCAATAAGAATGTGTACAGTTATGCTTAAGTTCAAAGAGTACAAGGCATATAAACCATCAAGACTGAAGGATCCAAGCATCTACTTTTTGACATAGGTTTTGGAAGAAAACTTCCCTTACAGGCTGGTTATTCCAAAATGGCCTGCTAAATCTTCTCCTGAAGCATCTGACATTAGCTATAGCTAGAGCCTGGATACATGCCTACTCTGATCTACTACGGCAGTTCCTTTCTGGTTACTTCTTGCAGCAGTAAATCCTTTCTGACATCTTCTGTGCCGTTCAGGTTTCCAGTGACTGACAGAAAGGAAGGCTGAATCTTTGGTCCCAAACAAATCCTAGGCCAGTTCCCGTTGTGGCTACTCTTTACCAAGCAACAGAACATGGGCATTTTCTACACTTTTATTTCATGATCTTTCCTAGCATCACTCTCTTCCATTTCCACAGAAAGTGAGAACTTTACACAGAACTATTAAATTGTGGAATATCTCCCAAAGGAGGTGACGGGCTTACACCAGCTGAGTCATTCAAAACTTGAATGAACAAATCATTTGTGGTTATAGACTAGGGACCAACACTGTGCTTTCAGAGGCAGGAGCACAATGACCCACACTAAATCTGTTCTACTTCTGGTTTCTAATACCAACTGACGTGANTCAAACATAGGACAGCTTGTTCTGCATGTAATCTGAATTGTTAAGATCTCAGCCACATTAAGATGCTAGAGTTCTTATAATACCAGCCAGCCAGGCCTAAGTCACCTACACCAGGCATGTACATTGTTTAGAAATTTTAAAAACTAAAAAAAATAAGTTCAATGAACAGTCATCAGTTAGGAAATAACAGCAACCATCCTGTCTTGTTCCAGTTTCTTACACTGGATTCTTCTCCATTGATGTGAGTGGTGTTGAACAATACGTGGGTCATAGGAGTGTGCTACTGGTATGGAGTGACTTATGCAGTCAGAAGAACAAAAGTCCTGGAAAACTGCAGCTGCAAATAATGTCACATGCAAAACATATTCACCATGACACGGTGCTGGCATCCTCTGGGATGAACAAAGCTTAGCAGAAATTTGTGTTTATGTACAGGTAGCTAGAACGACAGAAACTCTGCAGATTCTCTGCAAGGTGTTGTCATCTTTGGAAGTAATCTATTTTGATAAATAATATTTCATTTTAAATATAGTAATGGTTGCTATGCCTTCTTGAGCTATATTTTAAGGAGCTGCACAAGCAAGTGAGAATATATTATCCATGCATGTCATCTATGATTGTACTGTTGCTTTGACTGAAACATTTGAGGATGTGGAGGTGGAGGGGAGCCAGAATGTCCATAATGGCTATGTCAGACCTAACAGGCTGAGGATCCATGCAGCCTTCTCTTGCTGAAAGCACTTCCGCTCTCCCACCCTCCTTCTGGGTCAGGTCCAGGGGATGCTAATCTTCTCCTGGCCTATTTCTGCTACTTCTACTTCTTCCTACTCTTTCCTGTTCTGAGTAGCTCTGGCTCCAACTCTTTTCTCCTCCTCTGCATTGTCTCATCTATCACCCACCTCTCCATCAGCCTTCCACTCTGATTTCAAAGCCTGTCTCTCTCTCCCCCTCCCAGCTTTTCCCACTTTACTTGCATGATTTCAGCTTTCAAGCTGCTGACCTGTGAGCCGCACATTTCCTTACCCATTTCTCCTTTAACCCATGGTTCTAGTTCATCTCTTTTACTTGCCCCAAAGACTTTTCACTTGTTTTTTCCCCAACCACTGATTTCTCTGATCTGTATTGAACTTCTGTCCCCAGTGCTCATTTCCAAAAGCATTCATGACCCCCTCCCTACACACAGACCCTCAGCACACCCTAGCACAGCCATGCTGTGTCTCTCCTGCTCCATTGGCACCAAGCCACCTCAGAAATCCTTCTGGTTTCTCAGTCCTGCCCTTCTTTATTGATATGGCTGTCAATTCCCACCAAGCTTCATGCTCTAACTCTCCATCCCACTTTTCTGAATGTCAAGGTTTGTCCTAGCAGTCTGCTTCTTTATCCCTTTGCCAACATCTGCTCTTTCTGATCTTCCTCTCCTTCTATAGAGAATTGCTAGTGGAAATCCTACAGCAAGGCTGACAGCATCATTCTCAAATTCATTCCAAATTCTCAGTGTACTTTCCTTTCTTAAATTCGTTCAAGAAAAATTCAGCAAATTACCCCATCTAAACACTCTCCCTCGGCAAATTTACAGAGCTCTCCTAAAGTCACTTCAAGAGAAACTTTATTTTGAAATGAAAGTTCAAAGGTACCTGAGCTCTTTAAATAGAGTTATCAAAGAATGAAAGAATGAATCAAGTCCAAGCTGGGCACATGTGGAGGCAGCTCCTAGTGGATTTCAGATAGCAACAAGAGAGCAGATCAAGTCTTTTGCTCGCAAAACGTAGTCCAGCATGACTAAAGCAGTGGAGTCAGGTTCTTAGGGTCTGTTTTTTTGGCATCCTCAAGCGCTCAAAAGCAGAGGGAACACGAAAACCATTTTAAATAAACGTATTTGTCTCAGTTTATTTTAGGGACGTATTAGGCTCTGATATTAGTTACCATGAGGTCATTCTTATTACAAGGAGCAACACATTTCTGGCTCTTTTCCGTTCCTTGACAACCAACTCTATACACCCATTGGCAGTATTTTCTGGTAGTACTGGCAAGCTCTTGGGTTTTCTTAGCACTGTCTAGATTTAACAATTCAATACAAACTGTGACCTTTTCAAGCCATGCTAAATAAAGCCAATCGGCCTTTCCCGTCTTATCCCATGGCCTTGATCCTGAAAGTCCATGTATGGTCTGCAACAGGCAATGCAAGTCTGTGAATGCTCTGCCTGGGCACAGTTCCTTAAGAGCAAGGGAGAGCTCCCCTCACAGAGAGCGCATGAGCTAAGTGTGCCTACTCAAATGCTCTCTGACTAAAGGGAGAGAATGCAAAAAAAAAAAAAAAAAAAAAAAAAAAGAAAAATAGAAAAAGGTTTTACTCTTCAAGAAAGGATGTTTCTCAGATAACATGTCGCTGAATAACACTCCAGGGATATCACGTTATTTAACGATGTTCTTCCAACTTCAGTGATTCTATTCAGAATTGTTTGCCTGTTTTCTCATTTATCAAATATATACAATAAAAGCTTGCTATTCCACCATCTCTTCCATACGTGAAAGATTCAGTCACATCTGAAATAAAACAGCTCTCCTCTACTTAGAGTTGAAAAAAAGGCATTAACAGAATCAAACCTAAACAATACCCTCCTGTATGCTCCTTTACAGTACAAAGTACGACATGATACTTATATCATGTAGCATGGTAAGAAGGTTTCCACTGAGGTGGGGAGAGAGTTCAAAACTCAAGGGCAAAACATAGAGAACATCTGATTAGCCACTGTCTCCACTTTATATTGAGAGAGTTGCAGTGAAAACACTTCTGCTGAGGGAAAAATGATGTAGGGAGACGGACAAATTCTCAAGCGGCAGATCCCTAACTTCTAGGTAAAAACATAAACCAAGAACTAAGCCCCAGCAGGGGACCCGTGGACCCTTTTGCAGCTGTAGTCTCATTTTAATGCACTGTGCTAACCTTGAGGGGTCTAAATGGTACACCAACAAGGGCAGCAAATCTGAATTAAGTAATTCCAAACCCTCTAAGTGATTAAGGTCTCTACTTCAAGGTGGTCACTAAGCAGCAGGAAGATAGTGGACCTCAGCTGTGAAAGGTAGGCACACTCTGACTGAAAGGGATGAAAAAAACCTCACTTGTCATGCTTTCTGGTAGATTTTCCCAACATGTGAATATCAGATACATTGTATTGATATCATCAAGCCAAGATTTGGCCTGCAGCCTCAACCAAATCTGGGATAGAGGCTTCACTAACACTTGTAGGCTGAAGACATGCAGAGCTTGCAGATGATGGCACAGTGTAGCCTGTGTCTGCCTCCAGTCTTCCCCAAGGACCTTCTTTCATAAGAGCAGAAGGAGAACTGGGCTGTAAGTACAGAATTTAGCAGGATGACCTTTAGGCTGAATAAGCAATTGTCTCAGACCATCTTTAGAGAAATCACAACTTGGAAGAGGGTGAGTCACTTGAGAGTAGCCCTATCCGTTTTGGAAATAACGTACATGTAGGCAAAACAAATAAACAGCAAAAGCATAGGGAGCTGATCATAGGCTGTAACTGGGTATCTGCTTAGTAGTTAATTTCTTAATGCAGAATCTTCTTCCCCTGCTTTTCTTGTCCTACAATTTCCTTTTACCTTGTACTTGTAGCTGTAGGATGTAGATGCATTGTAGTGGGCAGGATCAAGCCACATGAGTATCACACTGATACTGTAACAGCTTCTTAAAAGATTTTAAGACACCTCTGGTTTTATTTCACTTGCAGAACTGGATTGTTTCAATTTTCTATTCCTATTGAATACTATTGCATGTGCCTACTCAGATGATTTTGAGAAAACAGGAGTTGCCACAGGAGGTCAGATCACAGGTACAGTAACTCTGCCAACCTGCCTCTAGGCACCCTTCAGAGGAAGGTTGAGAAATATCACAGTTATGCATTATTATATATATGTTAAAACAAAATAATTCCTTTCTCCTGAAGGAATCATTACGTGCCTTTTGCATGAAGCTGTCCTTATCTTACAATTACAAATATTATTCTTTCTGAAGAAGGATATGTATGTTTATAAAAGCAAATGGCAGAAATGTGACTGTTGTCCTGGGACACAACATCCCACTTCAGCTGGATTACTAGCGTTTTATGATCACTCAGCGTGCGTGGATGTCTATGAATAACGGCCTCTCTTTCATTGGACTGAAGGGGCAAGTTGCATAGTTGAAGCGGTATGACAGTACTGCCTGGAGCCTGTGTTCCTCTCTCATTAGTTTTATCTCACTTGACTGGTGGAAAAAGCAGTATTATCCACAATTTTGGAAAATATCCTCTTAGCTGAGGGAAGGGTGTTGTGAGGTGAGAAGAAAGAATATGAGAAGTAAACAGGGGGTCATGAAATGTTTGCAGAAAGGATAAAGGACATATGGTATCAAAGGAGCATTGTATATAAAACAAAGGTTTAGTGAAAAATAAAATGTTAGAATGACCAAAGTAAATTAACTCTGTCATGTAAGTCAGGTGCTTGAATAGAAACTGACCAAAGAATTTAATGTTGTGTAAGAAAGGTTATTTCTGTTTTAGTTTAATTTTTCACAAACATTTGCATTTTTTAAATCAAACTTCAGAGTGTTTGGATTACTGGCTTATTCTGTAATCAGTTTTACAGAAAGAATTTATGAACTAATAAAAAAAAAGACAGTGTTCTATCTTTTCTGTTGCCACTTAAATACTGATGCAGGAAATCATTTGCCTATTCTCAATTTTATTTGATAGAACAAAAACCCTAAGCAATAAAACTAAGGTCCAAGAAAAACATTTAGCTTGAAAAAAGGTTGAAAAATGTACCCTTGGAAAGACCACTGCTTACATGGGATTGTTCAACAAATTCCTGTTGTGTGAGGTTTGGCATATACTTTCTAAAAATATAAGCATCTGGGGAAACCAGACAAAGCCCAGGTCTTGGACCAAACGAGGCATGCAGCGTGGATCTGTTAGCGATTATATCCATAATGAAATATGTGCCCAAATTTAGCAGTACAAAACCCCCAATACAATATGAAAACACAGCGTGTACAGCCCTTACCATAAAATATAGCCAACAGCGAAGGTGCACACTGCAGCCAGTCCACAGCTCCTGCTGGGATATTGATGATGTGTTGTTCTCATCTCGATTAATACAAAGGGCAAAACTGTTGTATGCTGAAAAAAACAAAACAACAGGGGAAAACCAGGTGATACAAATGATTCTCACTGCACTTCCATGCTAGTTCTACAAGAAGCAACTTAATTACAAAAACCTGAAGAAAATTTCTTGATGGTCTAGAAAGACAAGGTAAAATGACTCTATAAAGTCAATGAATAACCCAAACAATATTGTTGCTGTAACATCCAATTGTTCAAGAGACCAGAGGAAAACTGAGTGAGCAGAATGTGCTTTTCCTTTTGGCCAGGAATGCAAGGCAGATACTCAGTGAGTAAAAATGGGATGTGGTATGAGGGGCATGGGCCCCAGCCCCAGTTTGGCGTTGCAGTCTTTGCCACACCACGAAGTTACTTTGACCATTCAAGTTAGGAGGCAATGCATCTGATTTTCAGAGACTCTAGGCACAAACAATGCCAAATGAATGAATACAAATGGAGGTATTTAATGCTTCTGAGAATTAGGTTTAAATGTATCTCAATCTGGGGACTTGAAAACAGGGGACATATTTTCAAATGATAGCCTCAATACCCCTGTTCCTCCATCTGTAAGACAGGAGCAATTATCTTCTTTGCAAAGGTGTTGTGAATCTTAATTTGTTAGTTGTTGTGCAAAACCGTTTTAGATTCCCAAATGAAACATATGAAAGCCAAAGCTGTAAAAACCATTTTCAGCCACTTGTCTTTATTTAGCTGTGAAAGTTCTCATTTTGTCATTTTTCAATACACATTTCCTACACTGCCCCTTCTGAGAAGTTCTGTTCATCCAATTAATGTCAGCAGCATGACAAATTGCATCTAGCCTGCCCCCAACACTCGATGTCTAGATTTCAGAGTGCTGGCAGGCATGAAAATATACATAAGCGAAGCACAAACGTGCCAGGAAATAAACCCCATCATTTCTCAATACACAGCTCACCTAGAACCAGCATCACTGGCAACTCCAGAAACATACCCTGCCTTGCCACCATGGGGACAAATCATCCCTGGTGTCTAAAGGGAATTACTTCGGTTGAGAGCTTGGCCCTGGGGCTTGGTGTGACTGCAACTGTGAACTCTCCTGCCCAGTCCACAGGGAGGTCTGCAGGTGCAAGGATTACAAGGGCAGCCTAAGCCCTAAACCAGGTTCAATCCTTCCCCAAGCACTTGATCACCAACTGGAAAAGAAGGTTATGGCTTACATTGGCCACATTCTGCCATCAGATGCGCACATGTAGTTCTGGGGGGAGCTGGAGGGCCAGATTTGTAGGTTTGTAATTATTATGCTATAAACCCACACCGATTTTCACCAATGTGAAGTCAGGACAGACACGGAGTAGAAATATCCTTGCATGGATGAGAGGTCCAAATGAAAGCAAACAGAGCAGGGTCTGAGCCTTTAACAACTGCAGAGAAGGAAGAATTGTTTGAACGGGAAATGATAAGATAATGGAAATGCTCTGGCTCAGAGATGCAACGTAATTTGAATTGGATAACTGTTTTGATTTTCAAGGCATTAGTAATTAATGACTAGCATTTGGAGAATGTCAGGTGGATAATACAGCAGTTAGGGGAGCTTTCAATTTCTTCACCTTTTAACAACTTGTTCCACCCCCATCCCAGTATAAATCAGCATCAAGGGAATGCAAAGACGTTTTACATGTGGTCTGCAATAGAGGTGCCCACTAGTAGATGAGAGGTCTATAAACTGTGCAGGACCTTTGGAGTCTGTTAACAGGGACTGACAGCAAAGCAAGCCCTGGAGATTCACCTGTATGTCTTATATCTGTATGGAAAAGGTCTTCAGACAGACCTCACTCTGCATAGCCCCCAAAGCAGGGTAGCTGGAGGCTGTGCAAACATCTCCTGCCCTGCCTCCGTAACCTCTTCAGAGAAAAAAACAGAAGACAACAAAGACTTTTAACTCCAAACCCCACCCCTGATATTTCTTGAACGCAGTACTCTTGTGATCCAGTCGCTCAGTCTTAACTTTTCACTATATGGATGATGGTTACAGAGCTTGTGAGCTCAATTTCTCAATTGAAATGTTTACCGCTTTAGATACTGCTTGTTGATGCGCTCTTCATTGATGATAACAACTCAACAGCTTGCCAATTAAAAAGTAGTTAAAATAATTTCAGCAATCAACCCTTAATCTAGAGTCTTCTTCTCCTTTCCCTCCTCCCAGTTCCTGTGGTTATATAATAAAATAGGTCATTATTTTCCTAAATTCTCCCTCCTGCTCTTTTCTAAAGGTAAGGGGGGGAAAAATAGGATAATGAGCTGTATCACTAAAGAGATTATGTACAAAATCCTGTCAAAAGTACAGTGCAATTAAAAGTATAAGGAGAAAATCAGAGACGTGTATCTTTGATCTTCGTCTGTTACAGCAAATGTCAATGCTAACTGCAAACACTGCAGTTTTACAAATCCAGAGTATGAACTTTGGTTTAAAATGTTCCAGTGAAACTGCCACTCTAAAAAGCTGTTTCAGATGCTTTACCCAAACTACAACCAAGATAAAATTTCCCTCTCCTACATTTCAGCCCCTCCAAAAACCTTAATTTAAAAAACATGAAATTTTGTAGGCAGGGATACCTTCTGTCAAACAGTGCCAATTAAAACTCTCGAGCTATAAATACCAAATTTGAACCAGACTGGCACCTGGACTGAAGCCTAGTGAAGGTGAGCAGGGGTCAAATGTGCTCAGAGTGGGATCCATCAGGGCTGGGAAAGCTGCGGGAGGCCAGAAATCTCATACCCTCTAATGTTTTTGCCACCTGATTTCTGGATAAACTTGGGCCAATGGGAATCTGAAGCTTAGAGAGAAAATAACATTGATGCTTCCTTGACCTGTTTGTTAAAGATCACGCTGTGCCAATCAAAGATGCCCAACTGGTATCTCTGGGACTGATCCCTTTTACTTACTGGCAAGCTGGAGGATAGGACAACATTTCTCACCGTGTTTGTCAAAGTATCTCCAGGGGCTTACTTGAGAGAAGACTAAGGAATGAGGAAGTTCAAATAACAAGGAGGTTTAAATGGTGTGGATGACTAGCTGCTGTAACAGCTTTCCAGTAATTGTTATTTTGCACCATTTAAAGTCTTTAAGAAAAGGGCAAATTTATAATTAGAGTATAATGACTAGTACAGTATTATAATAGTAGTAAACTATGCTAGCACTAGTAATCAACGCTACATTGATACAGCACTTTTATTATAGACTAAGTATTTACAAGCAAAACTGCATTTTTACCTGGACAGCTTATTCTGCTCCCACTGAGACCAGCTGCTCCTGTGAGACAGTTTTGCGTGTATGACTGTGCTGACACTAGAGACTTGAGCTGAGCAATGCTGTGGGTACATCAGGGAGCACCCTCTCCATCATCCGGGAAGGCGACACTCGCTGCAGTGACCGCAGGCTCGGGGTGGGAGGTAGCCCCCAGCCCTGCCGGGGCAGCAGCGAGGGAGCTAATGAACCCTATTGTTAGCAGGAGCTCTTAGCTTGGCCTCAGTAACTATATCTTATCTACCTGCAAGAAAATGTACCCTGACAGCTTCTCCCGCCGTACTGCAGTGCTACCTGCCAAGATGCCCTCCCAGCCATAAACCCCTTTTTCTCCACAGTGCCAAGGCAGTGACCCTCAGACCCATTTTTAACCCCTCTCTGAAGGATCCATCTGCCAAGACTGCCTCGTGAGTTGAAGCGTTGCCATAAGCCGCCATTACCTGCCCACAGCATCGCCCTGCTCAGACCCCTCGTGCCCCATCACTGTCTGCCCCTGCAGTGGGGAAGGGAGCTTTGACAGATCTTTTTGCTTGCTAGGTCTGCTAGGAAGTGCTGGTCTCTGAAGAGCAGCAAGCTGCAATTTCTTCCCCATTTTGCATCCACCACACAGCACTGCTTCCCGAGGTCCCATCATCTACAAGTGGGGAAGAAATTTGGCTTGCCAAATCTTCCAACTGCTGGTAACGATGCATGAAAACAGAGAGAAACCAGCCCGATGCGCGAAGCTCAGGTGGAATTTGCAGAAAGGTTATCACATGGAGAATTTGATCCAGAAAACACTCAGAAGACTGACTCCAAAGGAGCAACCTCTGAGTGAAGCTGAATTAGCAGACACTGCAAAAAAGCCACCCCAAGACCTGCAGGTGGATTAATTCCTAGAACCACTGCCATTGCTTCCCGAGAGAAACTCTGCTCTTCAAAAGATATTTTTAAAATACGCACAACCTCCCACGTGGTATGTATGTGCCTAATGACATTTGAGACTGGAAAATCACATTACGAATAGGCAGCACATGACAAGTTGAGATTTGATGGAGGACTGTGCTTCCCTATTTTAGGTGTGTGCTGCAACAGGTAGTTGGAAAAAAAGATTTTATGCAAATCAGGTACATTAAGAATGAGTTCTGTAATAGTCTTTAGGCAAATTAAGTGCTCGTTCTTGAAAGCCTGATTACATATTTTATCTTCCAACCAGTAAGTGCTGCTTTTTTTAACACTGTTTTCATCAATACCTTGCTTGGCCTTTCCCCCTCCCTTAACTGTGTTTTAAAGGGAATGTTAAAGGTTTTCAAAAGGTGCTAAATTGACAGCTTTGTGTATTGCTATCTTCTGTCCTTAGCACAAACATGGCAGTGCTATCTTCCCAAGCCACCCAGTCCTGATCTGCAGAGACTGTCCAGAACTACCTTTATGACAAGGAGTTCAGTCTAAAAAAGCATCTGCTTTCTCAGATGCCCAGTCAGTATGCAGAAGTTCTGCAGGGATGGTGAAACTGTTTGGGGATCACGTAAATTGTGATTATAATTCACTTCAACCAACAGAAGACTGTGACTTGTTACTCAGTTTGATCAGATGAAAAACTACAGGGTATAGGACATTGTAGTTCAATGGAAATTCCGTGGACCTCTACTGAGAGGGCTTCAGTGTGACATTCAGCCCATGCTCTTAAGAGTCAGCGAAAACCCAGTGACAAGAAAGGAGGCCTTGCAGCTTTGATGTCAGCAACATTTTAACTGATGGACCGGGAGCCTCCTGGAAGTGCTGGTGCTCCCTGGAACAAAGAGGCTGCAGATGGGTCCTCACCCACAGAACTTAGGCAGCCCGGGAGCTGGAGGGCTGCATCTGCCACCTGAAGCTGCATCTGCGTCGAGGCCTCTGCCCTGGCAGGGGCAGCTGCTCCAACATCTGCTGGGGAAACTGCCCTGCAGCACACCGCCACCATGCCTGAGACTTACACTGGTACAAATTTGACAGAGGCCTCCTTCTTTGCACCCTGCTGCATGAGCTGCTGTGGAAACTGCTGCATCTGCTGGCTGCCTCTGCTTTCTGTCTTTCTAAATTCCTCTCTAAAATCTAGTTTCCATCAGTAGGATGTTACCCTTCACTTTTTTTCCTGAGCTCACAACCAGATTATGTGTTGTTGAGCAGCTGCTGCATGTCAGAATGAGTGAAACAATCCGTCTGCGTCTCCTTCTTACCTCTCAGGAGTTTGTGCAGCACCTCGAGATTAAAGGTTTTACAGAAACGACCAGCAAAATGACCTATGCCCATTCCTCTTAATTTAAAATCACTAGCAGTGTATTCACCTTAGAAACCAATACTAATAGGCCTAAAAATCCCTACAGTTGTAGTCAGCATCATCTGTAGAGTAATAGCAGTAATAAAGCTACATTTTCCGCATGCTCCTAGCAGAGTAATGTGGAGAACCAGATCAGAAACTAGTAATACAAGGGGCACGATTATGATTTACTCGTTGAGAAACTTCTGAGAAAGGAACAGCTGGCAAGAGAGTATTTACGTGTCATCTGAAGGATGACACCTTCCACCAAGGCAGCCTAATCCACAAAGAGAGCAGCAGGATATCAGAGCTGGATACATAATAAATTGGAATCCTTGAGTGAGTCTGAGCCCTTCTGAGACTGAAAGCGCTGGTAGCACTTTTCCTCTTACAAATGAGAAATTATGACTATTAACTGAGACACGCTGATGCACAGGATGCACTCCAAGGCAGCCACAGACGGCTCATTAATTGTTATTGTAGGTTGGAGGGAGGAAGAAGTATTGTATGATCTAAACAAAGACCAATACCCTATAATGCCACAAAACACACAAGAGCCAGAGATAACCATTTTCAATCAATATAAGAGTATAGAGCTCTTTGAAAAGAAAATTAACACTTCCTCTTTAATGTTACCCCATCTTTTCCTCTTTTCTGTAGATAAACACAGTGGACATCACATATCTGACTTAACAGGAATTGTATCATTTTCTCCACGCATACCTAATGTTGACAGGTTTGTTCTCGTTGTTTCTGACACATGCAGTACATACTATATATCGAAACAGCAGTGTCAATCTGATCTCACCCCTATGACTGTACTAGTGTCAGGGAGACTATATATGGGTGTTTATCTATAGAATTTCCACAGTGCCAATCACTAAAGCACTTCAACACCTCAAAAGCGTTACTAAACATACCCTCACAGTAGCCCTGATCTGTAGGGGCAGGATATGCTATCCCCATTTTGCAGGAGGGTAAGATGGAGATGGCATGCCTCACTCGAGGTTACATAGGGTGGCTATGGAGGAACAGAGAACCACGTCATAATCCTCAGTTCCATGCCTGGGTGTTAGCCTAAGATGAGCAAGCACGTATAGAGAGGTAACAAAAATTTGGGATGAAAGCCGATCTACTCATTCAAGTTTATAGCTCTGAGACATCTTGGCCCTTTCAGCATGTCTCAGTTGCTACCTTGACTGACCCTCTGTCCTGGTTACCCTCTGCTTTTGGAGGCTTATTCAATTACCTCCCTCTGAGCAGTCTCTCTCTCTCCCATTTCAGCTCCTGCTGGTTCAAGCTGCTTCCTTGCAGCTCCCATCCTACCAGCCCAAGTGACCCCTCTGTGCCCTCCTGGCCCTGATTCAGCAGCTCCCAGGGCGATGCATCCTCACTTCTGTCTTGGCCTCTTTCAGTCATCACAGGTCTTCCCTTCACATCCATCAGTATGTTTGGCAGGCACAGGTAATGCCTTAACTTGACACATCAAAAGCTTGGTCACTTGGACTTGAAACAAGATGACGGCAGGGCCGGGACGGGACAGGATACGGCACATCTGGTATAGCAAAATAGTGCAAAACCAGCGCCACGTTGCCAAATGGAACAGCATTGCTACACGTTTAATTTTCTTTAACTTTGTATAATTCAATATAACTACTTTTAATGCATGTCATGTATCCAGATATCATTAAACACATGCAAAATGCAATGTCACATAAGTCACCTCCCTCCTTTTGCTGGGATCCCTTAGCTAGGTTTCCTGTTCCTTCTGTGCCGTGTCCAAACTCCCTGGTCAGCTCCTGACAGTGTGCACTGCGCTGCTGTTAGGAGACTTAACATACAAGAGAATCAACAAAGCCCAGGTTCTGTGCACTCAGCCACAGCTGGGCAAACCCTGTGAACCCCAATTTACTTTCAACCTCAAGGCCTTGTTTTTGCCACAAAATCCTCACAAAAACCACACCACTAACAATGTGGAGCATACACACACACACACATCGTGATCAAGGATCACTCATTAATCACAATGTTATGCAAAGTAATTTTTCTACATATTTTGTTCAGCTTATTTGCCTCTTACCAGTTAAACCACTTGCCCTAGAATTTCTTAAACTACTACTACTTGCAAAAAGGCTTATCTAGGCAAAGAAATATATTCTTGTCTCTTACAATTATCCTTAAAATCAATGTTTATACACACACACTTACATGTATCACCAAGATTTAATTTGCATGAATGGATGTTGGCTGTTTATGCAGGTCATGCTGAAAAAGTGCTAGTGAAGTCATTGAGCCGCATGTATTCCTAGCACAAAAATCACTAAAGAAAGCTTGCAGATGTATTTTAGCAACAGTTTAAAACAATTTTACTCACATGGAAAATAGCATTCCTCTCCTTGAAAAACCAACTGCTTCCGTATCATGAGTCTAATTGCACAGGCCTCAAAAGGAGAAGATAATTTGTATCAATATGTTTTCTAAATCTCTTTAACTGACTTGAAAAGTTTATCCGTACATAAAATGTGCCATGTTAAATTCTAATATCTGGCAATCTCCCAGGGCTAGCACTAAGACTTTCACAGAAGGGTATTTTTGGCTTCATGATAGCCAAAGTATCCTCTTTCTAACCTGAAGACATTGGACTCTGAATCTGTCACTAGTCCAGGACTGAATATTGCTTGTCCTGGGCTTTGGGCCAGTGTAATTTGGGGAAAGAAATTCCACATTTGGGAAAATCAAGAAACCATTATTTGGCAGTTTCTTTTTCAAATGGTGGCTCTTTGATGCTATTTGCAAATTTAAAATCTGGAAGTGGTTACTGAGGAGGTGGATTTATTGGGTGTTGTGCAGGTGAGGTAGCCAAAGGTCAAACTTTGGTCTATCACATGGTGACTGCAACTATCTGCAACTGGGTTCAAACAATTTATCTCACAAGACATTGTCACTATCTTTATTTAATTATTTCTTTACATTATACATGCAAACTCCTTTAATAAACAACTCTAGAGGATGTAACCTCCTAAGCTTTTTTGTTCTCATATTACAGAAAGCAGTAGCAGACCAACGCGAGCATGGTCTCATTACTGCACCCAGCGATCTGTCTGTAACCAGTTTTGCATGACGTGCATTGCCCTGCATCTTCTAAATAGCACGTACTCCACTGCAAGGCAGAGGTGCATGAGGAAAGAGCTTCTCAAGCAACGATGCATGTGCCCCTGGCCAAAGCACTGCACTCGCATCAGCTCCACATTCCTCCAGCCTGTGCAATGGCACAGGGGTAAGCCGTGTGGCGGCAGCTGGACACTGGCAGCTGCTGCTGAGTGACCTGACGACCAGTGATAAGCCGTGGCTGGGCACCAAAGCAGCTCTCAGCTCTGCACTCTGCTTTGCTGACAGCACCTGCTGCAGGAAAAAAAACACTGCTGGTCTTGCACTCTGTGCTCAGGATGCAGAAGCCAGGCCAAGGGAGGGTCTGGAGGTACCACAAGGTTAGTAAGATCAGGAGTGATATGCTTTCAGTGGGTAAGGCACTAGCATGTGCTGGAGTGCAGGGAAGAGAGGGTATGTGGTGGGGGTGTAGGGAAGGCAGGAGGCATGGGCTGGGGTCCTGCATTTGTTGAGGGGGAAATGGGGCAGCAGGCATGGTTGGAAAACTTGTTGAGGGGGAAAATGAGTTTGTGCAGGAAGGCAGGGAAGAGAGACAGAGGTGCAGCCCTCCTTGCGTGTCTCCTAGAGCTGCGTCTCCTCCTCTGCAAAGAAGGCACGTAAGCAAAGAAGCCTGGGGAACATCCTGAACTAAGATCTTCTGTCACAAAACCACACTGACATTCCCTACTACTTTTACCCACTATATGACATACTTTATTTAGGACAGTCACTCCGCTTCAAATGCAATTAATTCTAAATGCTATTGTTAATGTTAAAACAATTGTTATTTTGATCGATAGTAAAAACCTACACACCATAGTAAAGGCAGCAATGTCAGACAGAAAGACATTGCAAAATCTATAACCTGACCCTTTAAAACCTGACTTGAACCATCAGATTTGACTTATGAGACTAGTTACAATAGTGCTTCATGCAAAAAGCATTAGGTTAATGCTGGATCAGGCAAAGTTGCCAAACACGCCCTGGCATAATTAATCAAGAATATTTCAAAAACAGATCACCTCCAAGAGGTTATTGATTTCCTGTCACGACACGTTTTCCTCATGAGGTGCTACAATGCTATGTATCTGAGATGTGCTGGCGTGTATTTTTCAGTGACTAAGCCTTGATCTATCTTCCTGGATCCCCGCCACTGGTGCATTGACATCTGCAACTACTCATGTTTGACAGTCTCATGCATGAGCTATGTGGCTTCCAACTTGGATGGGATTAGTACAGGAGACTTTCTGAATACTTCAAATGTAATTGAAAGCAGATAAATACAAGGGTCTCAAGAGGGTGGCATACTTTTTACAAATGGAATCACATTAAATCACGCGTATACATGCTGAGACTGAGAAAGATCTCAGTGTTAACCAGTAGAGTATGCAAGAAAGTGTTTGTCCTTGTTCTTAAATACGTATGAATCGTGATAACATCACATCTTTCTAAAATCCAAATATGCTGCATGGCTAAAGTGTGGTTTAGACAAGCATGAAAAGGTACACATTTGGGAAGAAGGGTGGGGGACAAGGAACGTATTTGGAGACTGGCAGGTGTTTTGCCTTTCATCTATGCTTGAACTAAGGCATTCATGTCTTCTGTGAACCATCCCTGCCAAGTGATGAGAGCTGAACACAAACTATACATCATGTAACTCAAGATTATACTGTTATAGTGTCAAATGTCAGCAAATAAGAAATGATGTTTTCTTTTAGAGCAAAATTCAATCACATTCCTTACATAGAACACACTTCTATTTACCTGTTTATCTTGGTAAATGTGGACATTGATATCGTAATCTGTAAATGTATTTCTGTACATATTTACCGAGTACTGTAAAATAGAGGATGTAAATAAAACTGACGTTAACACTGCTGTACAGACTTTATCTTTCAGATTTCCTTACTTTTTTAGACTTTGAACTCTGCAAACATAAGTAATCTTGCTTTAACACAGATAATGCAGAGCTCGATAAATCTTTTAATGGGAAATGGCCTGCTATTTCCTGCTGTCAAATACCTCTTTGAGGATTGCAGTGATGGGCAATATATGAGCATCACAAGAGGACAGTGATACTGAGCATATGTGATATCAAAGGACTCCAAGACTATCAGGTTGCAGTGGAGCTGTGATACCCATAGTATTAAAGCTATGGCCTTTTCTGGGTTGTCTTGCAAAGTCCGGCCTGATTTTTTCTGTCCACCTTAACCTTGGTATGCCTGTCTATGCTTGCCTCACTAACAGCTCTGTCCCCAGCCAGGCTGATCTCACTGAGCTATCTGTGACCTGCATGGCTTTTCTATTTCAGATGTGAAAAAGGAAGAAGAGCTGAAGATGAGACGTGATTCTTCTTACCGCACGGTAGCACTTTTCCTAGCAAGGAGGGGAGCAGAACTGTTGCATGTGTAAGGTCAGTGGTTCCCGGGAGAGCAGTAGGTGAGTGGGAGGGTTGCAATGAGATGAGTGGTCTCATGTCTCATACTCTGGAGAACCCTGGAGGAAGGAGGGCTTCTTACTCTGCACGGTGTTGCTCCTGTCATGGAATAAAGTCCTCAAGGACTTCTGCTCCAGCCTCCCAGCAACAGAAATCAGCTGAGGACCGAAGTAGTTAATGTGAGGTACCCTTTGGTATCCTTCCCAGGACCCTGCTAAATGTGGTCTGAGAAGTTCATCGGTTTGGTGATACTTGTAGTATCATGATGCACTTTTCTGGTACTAGAAAATTTATCTGTATTCCCCTATTGCCACAGAGATTCAGGACAGAACTTCCTTTGCAGCACCTGCTCATAAGGCTGTACAATCACTCATCTGTAAAGTTTTGCCATGTATCCTTCAGCTGGTCTGATCTCTTCTGTGCTGGGGGATGGACGCCAGTATTGGGACTGAGGTCACCCACACATGCAAGTGGTTCATGACACTTTTTCTTTAAACATAAGAAATCTCTTTTTTAACTGTGAGGGTGATCAAACACTGAGAGTGGTTGCCCAGAAAGGTTGTGGAGTCTCCATTCTCGGCCATATTCAAAACCTGACTGGACACTGTCCTAGGCCACTGGCTCTAGCTGACCCTGCTTCAGCAGGGGGGCTGGACAAGACAATCCCCACGGGGTGCCTTCCCACCTCAGCGAGTCTGTGCTTCTGTGACCCTGTGTCCCTAATTGCCTGGCTATTATGGTCACTGGCCTTTATATCCAGTCTTGTCAGTCCTCAGTACCTCTTCTTCCATCTCCCCTCCCTGGCTAAGGCTGGGTCTGTAAAAAGTTGCTGCATTTTGTACGTGGTCTTTGATACCATCCCCTTGGTTCTCTGGGGTGAGAGCAGAAAAGGAAAACCGAACCACCCCGGCCTGCAGCATTTCCACCCTGTGCACTTCAGAAGTCTCTCTTGTTCAGACTCTGAGAGTATTTTCTCAATAGCCCTGTAACTGTCACCGTTTTGTAGCTGAGGAACAGAAAGACGACAGGAAGGCCCCAGTTCTACATGTGGTTTCCTCATTGTTAATGATCCTGTTGTGCGTGAACCTGTGTTTGAGGTCGAAGATTATGGAAATGCCTTTCAGGTGGGAATGGACTGGCCAGTCACTAGATACATTTCATGTTAGCTATAACATTGTTCTCTTGCAACTAAAATACTTAGAGTGACTACAAATGCAAGAATTGCAGAATAAACCCTTACAAACAGGGTCACTGAAGAGGGATAACAGTGATTCTGAGCTGCCTGAGACTATCTGACTGACAGAGGCCTTCTACTGGAGAATGGCATCTGTTGGGAAGGAGAAAATGCACATTTAATTAAGAGCACTCCAACTCCACAGCAGGGATATTTTCCACTTGGAGGGGGCAATAAGGATAACCGCGTTGCTAAGGGAAAGACCAGAGAACCGCCTCAAGCGCATCCGGCCGGAGTGCAGGTAGGGGAGCCAGCGTGGCGGGCTAGGTGGGCACAGGAAGCTGGGTGAGAGAAGGAGACCTCTTGAAAACAGCATGTTAGCTGAAAAAGGCTGGTTAGGCCCTTCGTCTCCAGAACTGGAGCTGCAGCCACCTCAGCTGCACTGGCTGAAAGACAGACTTGCTCAGATTTGGGTCTGCACCAAGCCAGGACAACAAGGTATGAAGAGCCAGCCCATGGTGGGGACAGCAAGGATGGTGGCTACTCTCCCAGGCCTGAGAAGGAGGACTGAGTTAAGAGCATTGCAAAGGCATGCCAGAAGGAGAAGAGACTTACCAAATACTGTTGGTTTATTCATCACGGGCTTCCCCATGGTATTTTTTCTTCCCCACCAATAAGACTGTCTTTGCTTTAAGCCCTTGGAGCCACTGCTAGCAAGCAGTTAAGCACTGCTGCTTAGGGGCACCCATGTGTGTAATTCACTTCTGCAAGTTTCTAGGCGGGGTCTTGTGCCAGTGTTATTTTCAGCAAGAATACCTAAGTGATGGAATCCGGTCTGTCTGACTGGCAGCAGCGCTGGGCAGAGAGGATACATAACATATGCCCACACCAGACTGCGCACTCGGCACTCTTGTTTCTCTTCTGCTGTTGCTGCTGCTGCTGCTGTAGCGCATTCTTAGTGGGTTACCAAACTTTGTATTGGCATTTCTGCAGAAGGTACCTGGAAGTAGACTGGTCTTAGTATTTTAATTACTTGACCTATTGGCCTACGTTGTTTAGGAGTCGTCTTTAGCCCTATAACCAACTTGTTAATGCGCTCCACTATTGAGCAAAATTAAAACATAAGGGAAAGCTTGCCGCACTGATGAAATGCCTAAGAGCAGCAGAACTACTATAAAAAGACTTGAAACTATATTATGGTCCTTTGATAAATCCTAACCTTTAAACAGATTATCTCTAGTACATTCTCCAGTGTGTGATGCTGCTTTCTCATCTCAGGAATATCAGTTACCATTTTGCCATTTTACTGCAAATAAAGAGCCGAACAAAACCAAAACCCCAGAGTTTTTGGCAAACTGGGACGAAAAGTACATTAAGAGACCCTATATAACTCACAGTCACTATGGGATCAGCAGGGATTACCACAGTATAATTCCTTGTGATGGTGGTATACCATTAGTCTTATTAATAATTAAAATAACTTCTGACTGTCAGTATGCTTTATAAAAACTCCAGTTAACCCTTACAACATATCTGTGAGATGGGTGAAAAAAATAAAAGCTCTTTATCAGTGAAGAAATGCACACAAAGAAAGAAAAAGCATCTTGTCTAAACCAAGGCAATAGGCAATCAGTGATCAATTTTCTACTGGAATGTGGGTGTTGGTGATGGCTTCGACTGGGCTCAGCTCACGTCACCACATCGCTGCCCTGTCAGGAAGTCAAAGTCGGAAGAGTCCTGGTGGGAAGCCCACAGCTACTTAAGGGCTTGAACGTGCTGACCTCAAACATTCAGGGCAGCGGGAGAAGAAAATCATGCGGACAAAATCCAATAGTTTAGGTACCCAATCAAAGCAGATTATTTCAAAACTTTTTATTAAATGTGAGCCCATCTGCCTCTCTAAATGTCAATGTAGACATGCTAGAGGAAACACAAAAAGGCCAGGGGAATACTCGGGCTGTTGCCTGTGAAATTTATTCTTGTTCTGACCCCTCTCTGCTGGTGAAAGCAGAGAGCAACTGGGGGCTTAAAACTAATGGACTTCAGCTTCAGGGCAACTTTAGACAGGGTCCATGAATGTGAGCCCAGGCTTAGCAGCATGCATCCCAGTGACTCATACAGTCAAGATTCAAGGATTCATGGCATGCCTTCAGCTAGGCCTATCTTGGGAAGCAGAAAGGATGCAGTAGTAGGTTAGGGAGCCAGGAACATCACAATAATATTTGGGAAGGAGTTCCTGTACTGTTTCCAATCTCCCCTTCCCAGGAAAAGTCACAACACATTTAGGAATAACCACAAGTCTAAAGAAGCTAATAGAAACTGTACTTTGGTCTCCTCCTGCAGTCTGCCTTCACATGGGATCAAGGGACTGAAATGACTCTAGCAGCGTTAGTTGGATGACCTCATGGTGGCTATGGACGTACTACAAACCTCTATGCCACAACCGCTGTCCAAACAAATACTCACTCTGTCTCTCCCACACAACAGCTGAGAACGTGGCAAACACCAACCAGCCTCTAGCACTCCTGTAAAGCAGGGAAGCACTGTCTGTGTTTTAAAAGGAGAACTGACTTAACAAAACTGTAAATTATTTGCACACAGTACGGAAGCGGCAGCACTAAGAACTGCGCCTTGATCCTTCAGGAAACCTTCTCTACTGATCCTTCTCTTCTACTGGTAGCTGAGACACAAGCTCCTTCCTCCAGGCACAAGGTTCTCCCTCCATGCCAGGGAGAATGAGCTGGCGGTGGGGCATGAGCGCTCCCTCAGCTGAGCCCCACGGCATGGCTGGGTGCTGGTGACCGGGGGGCATGACGCTGCAACTGCTTCCTTCGCCCAAGTAGGACTTAAGGAGCTCTCTACTGTACCTCCCGCAGTGTACTTTACAGATGATGGAATGTTTTGGCCAAAAAGTGGAGAGGCCTTCTCACTCTGCATCTGGGAGAGGTCAACAGCTCCTCTAACCAGAAAATCCTTGTCTGAGAGTTGAGAATTGCAGATAAGGTATTAAATCAATTGTTTACAGCTGGGTTTTTTTTTGGGGGGGGGGTTGTTAATGCAAAAATCTTTTATTTTTGAGAAATGAAAGCTTTCTTTTTTTTTGTCTTGAAAGAAAAAAACAATTCTAGTTTTCCCCCTGAAAAATAAAAAATAATTTAAGTATTTATTTGTCTCCATCTGAAAAGTAGTCTGAATTTAATACGTGACCAGCTCTGGTAGTAAAGTAATTGACCAATGATGTTGAAAAAATGTCCCAATGCTTACTAGAATTCCTTTGTGAAGAACAGATGCATCTAGTGGGACTGAAATATAGTTGAAATAGGAGAAATTATTTGGAAGATCTTGCTAAGTCATTTTTCATCAAGGATGTTAGCACTCTATTTGTCAAAGCATTCAGAAAGCTCCTTAATTCTGCTGGACTCATTGCTAATGCTGCTGCCTATGTTGGGACAGTAATAATCTCCTATTTAATAGGAAGCCACATTCTTTTGTTTTGGGTGAGGATTTGCAAATGGCAGTCTATTCATTCATTTATCAATTCCAGATGTATTATATAGTCTTTGCCACTGAAAGTGGGGAAACAAAAATTAGATTAATTGTAATATGGCAACAGTCTTCAGTACATTATACCATGCTTTCTGCCCTCTAAGGCCTCCTAAATCACTTCAACCACCATTTTGGTGCCTTGGTTCTATTGAGAGCAGGGAAACCTCCAGCCCTGACTTCATTTGGGATGAGCCACCACCACCTGAAGTGTTCTTTGTCTTCCTACCTTTCACCTATCTTTTCTCTATAAAATCCTTCTTTCCCTTTCTACTTCCAGCCTCACATTGCCTGGATGCTGCTCTGCTGCTCCATTCCCTCTCTGTTCGTGCTGCATTGTGTGAAGATGGGTGTTAACAAGGGCTTCATCAGTGGACATCCTGTCTGGCTTTTGGTAGGGAAGAAATCCTCTGTCCTGTCCTGTCTTTCTTCTTTATGCTCTATTCCAGTACGAGACACAAGAGAAGCTACCGCTTCATTCATAGCCACAGCAAGAGGCAGGCTTTCTAGAGACAGTGCAGCTATGAAGTCCTCCAAGGACGATAGCTCATGGAAGTTGGAGAAAAAGCATTCTTGGTTAAGGATGCTCAAGTTTAAAATGTGGAGTGGGAGAAAAGTAAATGAACCACATCATTGGTATTTTTAACACTGTGAAGGGCAGTATTTTCCCAGTCTTGCAAGGACAGAAAAAAAAGGAAGCAGTGGCAAAACCCAAACCAATCGAGCACCCAAAGCTCAGGCAACATAAAGGGGGGAGGCAAAGTGCAGAAGCCACTAGAGACAATGCATTGCACATCACAAGTGCCAGTTCTTGCTATTAACATGGCGCAAGCTATTTATGCTCCTTTCTTACTTCTCAGTGAGAGATGGGCAACTTACCTTGCATCTCGAACAGGCATGTGCGAGGCAAAAGCATACAGATAGACATAACAGAGCAGATGGAGAACATATGAGTCAAAGCACGCTCTGTAAACAGACGTTACAGAAGAGGATAGGTGGAAGAAGACTATTTTTTATTAAGTGCTCTCAGCATTTCCTTAGGAGCCTATTCCTTTAGCATAAGGAAACAGTCCTTCTTGTAAAGAACTGAAAAATATTTGTTTTACTGATTGCTTTGGTAGAGCTCTAAGTTTTGGGAATCCAAACTAGAAGATGAAAGCTCAGCACTGATAATGATATTTGCGTAGGATGTATGTATCTTAGCCTGGAGGCTGACACAGGCTGAATATGTAACATACAAGCTGTATATTTCAAAAAGAAGATATACAGCTTTCCATCATTTTATCATTTCCATTTCCGTTCTTCATTCTTTCTTAATCTCTTTATAAGAAAGAATGAAAGATGAGGAAAGTCTCTGGATATCACTTTTTTTTTTTGCATTTGCTGACATAAAAAAGGGAAAATCATGGGGAGAAGGATAAAATGGGAGGAAGAAGACCCATAATGGTAAAAATCCAAACCACTGAAGTTTAAGTTTTGATTAAAAAAAAAATTTAAACAAAAATTATGAAAAAGACATCTAGCTTCTATGAAAAAGACTTCTAGCTAAAGACAAAGGTTTGTTTTTTTGTGGGAAATAGCTTTTAGTTATTCTATTCAGCTTTCAATACCTTCCAACTATAAACTGCTAATCAGTACAAAATTTTAAAATTCATCACAAGCTACATAATGCACTTTAATTATGTACCTTATTAATGCACTTTAATAATGTCCACACATAGATACATTAGTATATCTTGTATATATAAAACTCCTACCATTTCAAACCTAAGATATAAGCAATCTTAAGATGTCATGCACCTGCAAAATAACCTACATTGTTGATTTCACCATAAACATGTATGTATGAGAGCTACATGGATCTTCTTAAGATCCTGATAAGGAATTTTGGTTTCTAGAGGCACACCACCTCTTTATAATATTTTCAGAAAGAAATCTGCTGTAAGTTTTTATTAAAGTCTACATGCAACCACCCAGTAAATACATGTGTCTCCTGGCAGGTCAGTTATTCTCAAGGTTTCCAGCCAAAGATTAAGTCCTCTAAGATTCACTCTCCTTTCCCTACTCTCTCCTCGTCATGCTTGAATTCTGACGTTTGCTTGCTGAAAGGATGAGTTAACTCAGAGGCAGTGTTGCTATATTTTACCTGCCTAAAGAATGGCCAGCAAGGAGGGCCTGTTTTCTTTCCCTCAAAGCCGTGTTGCCATAATACCATATTGCATTTGATATAGTCAGGTGACTTACAGTCCACATACAAATGGAAATGATGTTGCCACTTCTGTGTTTCAAATAATCTTTTCCACAATGACTGGATTACCTAAAACCACTTTGATAACCTTGGTGCAGTTTAGATATACAAGAGAATTTAGCATAACCAGCGTTTTTTGCCAAATGTTATCTTTTAACACTTCCTCCTATGAATCCTAAATCACTTTTTGTTATTCATCTCACTAACCATTCATGGATGAATGGCAATTGCTGAATGTCTTAGAAACAACACCTTGAAAATGTCATTCAAATCAATTTTTCAACAGCATGAAGGGCTAGGAGGTAATTCACACTTCTTTTATAATAATATTCTATAAGAGGTACTGTAGTCATCTGCCTTCCCGCCACCCCCTCCAAAAGTAAAGGATTATAAATTCACTCTGATTTAGTGCAACCAAATGTACCAGGCAGAGAAAAACACTGCAGACAGAATATGCTATTAAGACTGGTAAATTTTGAGAAAAAACACCTCCATCATTGCCCCAAAACTAACCTGTTCCCCCTCAGTTAAGCAAAAGCACGGGAGAAGAATTCTGCAAGGCTGAATTTTGCTCCTATAAAGAGCAATTTATCCACGGCCAGCAACTCCAGAAGCACCCAAGCCCAGCATCTTGAACACTGTCTCCTTCTAATGAGTGGAGCTCAGAACCCCTCTTTGGTCTCTTAAATATCAGAAACTTATTAACACCCGTAGGGTCCTTCTTCCTGAACTGGCATATACACCTTAGGGGTTCACTGAACCTCTCTCTCCTGATCCTCAGATGTCAAGACAGCATTATTCCAGCATCTGCTCATATCCAACTCTGCCCTGAATGTAAACCCAGAAGCAATTCAAGCCCCAAAGCTGGAACACAGGGACTAGAGACCCTGTGGCTAAAAGACTTTTTCATCCTTTCAAGTAGCAAGCGATGAACGAGGAGATACCAGCTAAGAAGTTCATGCCACAAGATCCGTCCTGCATCTGACATTGGAGACCAGTTTCTGCTGTTGGCACCATGTCCCCAAAGCACCCTAAATGAAAGCAACAGCAGATTTGAACCATGGCTGAGGAATGCATGAAGCAACCAAACCCAAACCATCTCTTTTCAAAGTCTGCCTGTATTACTGACAGCAGATGTAAAAAAGTACCAGCACAACTATTGCTAAGCTAATTTCCATGGGATATTCTACATACACAGACTAAGACTAAGCCAAAGGAATAAAAAAAAGAGGGGGAAATATTGCCTCTTTCTTCTAATCAGACATGCAGACCAGGCATCTTCCTGTAAGTCAGTTCCTTTCAGGCAAAACCTCTGATAAATCTTACAGCTAAGGGTGGACCCACTTTTTAGCATGACATTTGAACCCAAGCTCATTGCTTCTGGTGACTTCATATGAAGGATGCTGGCACCACACAGTCAAGGACACCGTAGCTCAAACTCCTCTCAAGGTGGATACTGCATAATCTCCCTCTTTTGACACACAGAACTGCATGCACTTCCCATGAGCGTCAGCCTTACAGGGCTGCCGGGGAGGCTGCAAATATTCTGCTGTATTTAGGGCCTTCTCCAGCTCTCCTGGCCAGAACAGTTTAATGCTCTTTCAGTCTGACCAGCACCTCATGTAGGGAAAGATTTCTCTTCTATCACACCTGGAAGCAACAAAGCTGACTTGCAGGCCAAAAAAAATCCCCAACCCATTTCAATCCTTCTGATTTTCAGCATGTTCCAGGACAATTCCCACAGTCTCCATCATGGGGCTGAGGAGCTCATCTCATGCTCACCTGATAAGATACCCTTTTCCTCATAGCTCATCTGCGAGCACTGCTGAGCATGACCACCGCTCTGTGTGGCACCTCCCGCATGGTGGAAGAAATAACTCCGAGAGAGAAGGGGACCTTCTACGGTGCCTAGTTTCTGGGCTGCTGCAGGCCCAAACAGGTCCCTCAGGTAGGTCAGGGGAGCTTCAGAGACTGCCCAGCCTGAAAGTAAAGCTATGATGTCTCAGGAATAACTTTTAAAGCAATCCTCATGTTGTTTACAGGTTTGGACCTTGCCATTTTTAAAGCAGTTGAAGATTTAACCTCCCTGTGGTGCTCCCTGGCAGCACTGCAGCTGTTGAGCTGCTCACCCGTTGTCTGTCTGTCCCATCGGAGAACATTTCCTGTTAAAAGAATTTTTGGCACGGCCGCTTCATTCTGCGCAGGGAGCAGAAAGTCGATGCACTGATTAGCAATCGATTTTCTAAGAAGTACCCCACAAATCAGGTCTGCTCTCTCTGTTTGCCTTCACATTTCTGCTGGAGCCTCTATAATTAATTTAAACAGATACAAGCACTTCTCCTCCTCTCCTTTTGATGCGAGCTGTTCCAACAGACTGTGCAGCGAAGCTGCAGCAATTCAAAGGCTTCCGCTCCCTGCGCAAAAGGGAGCAGCTGCAGGAATAGCTCTTTGAAGAGGAAACGGCACCCAATGGGACTGGCAGGCGGCTCCAAGCTGAGCTCAAACAGCCCCCAAAGTCCTTGGGAGCATCTGAGGACATCAAAAGAGGAAAGATCTAGGCTAGGAGAAGCCTGAAGAATTAATTTAAAAGACTTCCCCCATCCCTGGAGCTTTCTTCTGTGTAAGCAGCAGGGTCTGAGAGGAAGAGTCTTCCTCACGTTTGGCTCAGATATTCCTACTCATACTGAAAGGCTGGAAATCCAGGGCTGAACACGAGGGGCGGTTGCATTCCTGGTTTATTTATTAAACTATAAATGTATAAATATGTATATAAACACAAACTTCTATATAAAAATTTGTATTCCTGTATATTAAAAAGCTACTGTATTTCTATTAATATAAATAAGCATACTACCATATTTCAAAGTGACCATAAACCGCTCACAGGGCTTCATGCATGTTTAACTGGTTAACTGATAGACTCACTCAAGTGATTTATCTCAATGAAACTGTATTTTTTTATGATGATTGCAAATATATTCCTCTGTTATTTACAGCACAGGACACACTTTCCCACTATCCTATTTAAGTGATTTATAGCAAATTCAACAGACAAAATAAAGAAATCTGTTTCATATAAATGAATTTGTGCACAGGTACATACATACCCTCTCTGTCCCCAAAGTGTATAACATCACTGACTTACAGTTGCACTTCATAATTGATGGAAGTTTCTAGTGCTGATTTAACAGCTTCAGACCTAACGGGAATGTATCCAGTGAAGCCCTATGGCCTGCGCTGCTCCTGCAGGACTACCCCAGCTGAGGGGTAGTTCAAACAGCTGTCAGTTTTTAGTGGCAGGCCCACAACTGTATTAGACCGAATGCATGTTCTTTTCTGAAAGCTGCGTGCTTCCTTAATTACCTATGTATAAATAGATGCCATTTTACTAGACTCTGCTACTGCACGTAACCAACGTGTTGTCCAGAAAAAGAACTGACACAACACATCCTGCAAATGCCTCCTCTTTGTCAGATTGCACTAATTATACACCCACTGCATCAAACTTCTCCATCTTTGTCCTCCTAACTGGCAAATTCTACCTTTTCCCATCCATTTCACGCCGCTCTTCACTTTTGAATTTTGCTTTTGGAAGAATTTAAGTTCATGGACATACAAGCCTGAGTTAAGCGGTGCACAAACCTACTGTGCGTGCCTATTTATGCCCACACTTCTGCACATCCACTGGCAGAGATGTGGAAGGCCTTTTTTCTGAGACCGTGCTGAGTTTGGCAGGACAACCTTGCATCCTGGCAGGAACTGCCCTCAAACAGTTTTGCTCTATAAACAGTTTTGCTTTGCTATTAACATTATGCCCCATTGTTCTGATATCGCCCAACAAATTATGATAAAGCATTATATTGTGACTATTTTATTATACATTGCAACAAACTGACTAACGAACTTCGTTAAAAACACTTCACTCTTCCTAAGCATATAGGCTCCTTAATTGAGTTACTAGATGATGTGGAAAAATAATATAGGGAACTAAGATGAGATCAGTGGAATAATTCTCATTTGCACTTTTCTCTCAAGTGCAAGGTTTGCTCATACTCCTTGACACCTCACATCTTAGTTGTATTTTCGATGTCTGATGGGGTCAGTTGTTGAGAGACAAAAACTCCACAGCCAGTTGTTTATACTTCTGACAGCAAAATTAAAATGCAGAGCAGGAAATAAACTGAAATGGTCTCATACTTGAATGGAATATAAACATTGTGCTTAATTAGGTCACTAAGCATATGTTTGTTTACTTGGATATTTTCTCTCTGGCAGTTCATCTCTGGGTAACACAACCACCTCACTGGAGATAGTGGAATTCCCATGGCAGATAATATGAAGTCGGTAATTTTGGGGCCAGAAAAGTATGTTTATTAGCGCTATTTCAAGTACCTCATAATGAAGAGAGCTGGAGTGCGAGAGCAATACATGGCTCACTGGCTTCTATGTCAGGTTGGTGTCTCCACAAAGGACAGCAGAGCCATTAGGGAGCTGGTTATAGCTCTTTGAATTTCTGCCTGTCCCTGATTTACCTTCTTAGTTGATTGTAATGCAGAGAAGGGTGTAGGAGCTAGCGATGCCTATTCCATACATATGGAAAATCTTCCCATGCTGGAAACCACGAGGCACAAGCAATATTGCCGCCTACATTCATCTCAATCACTGTATAATTTTTTTTGGAAGGGCTGGCGGGGAGAAGCTTGAAAGTCTTGCGCTGTTCCCCAAAAGCTGACCAGGGAATCAGAAAATAATTACAGCTTTTAAAGAATTCAGTGCAGTTAATCTGAACAGAAATGGCACCAGCAGCTTGGAGTGCCGGTCTGAGTTCAGAGTGACCCTCCCTAAAGCTGGCTGGAAGCAAATTGAGTTCCTGATTTTATTTCAGCTGAACAAACTCCTATTAGGCCACTGTACCCTGAAGGCACGAAAGCCACCTCTCAGCTTCTCACTGTCGGCACATGGGGCCTAGAAATCCCTGTATCAGTCGTGCACGTGCTATCCAAAGCAGAGCCTTTATTTTAAGCGGCGAAGAAGGCCAGTTACTAGGAAGAGCTGAAGAAGCATACTTTACTACTGCGATTCACAGTTATTTGCTAATGCTGAGGCTGAGGAAGGAAATGCTGAATCCTGGGATTCACAGGAATACCCACAGGCCCAGAAACCCTAAGCCTGACCCCTTCTGCCTTTATTCTGGCATTATTCTGTTCACAGGCTTCAATCCTCACCTCCTTTTTGGCTGTCACAGACCTCCCTCTCTGCTGCCCTTTTCTTCCTTGCTGTGTTCCTAGATTCCCTGGCCAGCCTTTACCTCCTCAAACAACTCACATGCCACAGGGGCATGAAATTATTTGAGTCCTGCCTGGGAAGGGGTGTCTTTTGCACAAGGTTCACAAGGAAATCATTCGAGCCAGTAGCTTGAATGTTGCTATTTCATTTGTCATAGGCAATGAATCTGACTGCCTGCCTGCACATCACATCAGCTGAATCTGCATGTTGGAACAACCATGCAAATAATTTTTTTTAGAAAAGCATCTTGTTTTTAAATTCTGTAGATGTATTCGATCTCCGCTACTCTGAGATGCTACCAGGAAAACTGATTGTGGGGATAAAAAGGGAGGGAAAATGGACCATTCACTCAAGAATACCATTGGTCACCTCACAAATAAGAAAAGACAACAAATCCACGTTGCTTAATACAAGACCTTGAGCTAAATCACTGAAAGGCATGCCTGTACAGACACATTCACTACTTGCAGTTCCTGTACGACTGCAGAAATCCCCAGCAATCTGGAGAGCAATGCCATCAAAAGTCATAGTTGCCCTTCCTGCTCCAGGCAGAAACATGTTCAGTCCTTCTGAGGATGGCGCACATGTGCAACTCGGTCCGCACTACGAGGCTGGGGTAGCTTTACCTCTGCAGAACTGATGGAACCAGTTGCCCACTTCTAACAAGCCTGCCCGGAGTCTGGGGCAACTGAGGACTTCAGGAGCTTGCAGGTTAGCCAAATCTTGGTAGGTTGAAAATGAAAGACCAGCAAAAGACATATCCCTACACAACACTGTCTTTGCTAAAATTCAGCCCCTTGTTCTAAGGGTGAAGGTGTTGGAATACTTCTGATGTCAAAAGAGATGATTTCTGATGATCCAGTTTTTATACATGGCTGATCTGTGGTTTCTGAAGTTCCCTCCTGAAAAATTCAGGTAGGAAGGCAGCTCCTCACATGGAAAATTTCAAGCTAAACGTTTTATCTTGATGAAGTTAGAAGTGATGGAAATTGTTAGGCAAACTTAACTATAAGCATTTTTCCACATAAAATCAATCTTTATAAAAACATGCACCAAACTGCATTTTTCTTGTTTTGATTTTGCCCATACCCCATTTTCTTCTACATCCATCTATGCATTATTTTTCTTGTTCATTTTGAGAGCACAGGCTGCTTGGAACATATATCCAGCCTTCTTGTCTTCAGAGGTCCAAGCACGCTTCTGGTGGTGCATAAAAACCCCAACAATTCCCTTTTCTGTTTGCATTACAGGCCCACGCCGCAACTGAGACTCAAGGAAGACCTTCTGAGATGGCTGCAGTACAGACAAGTCAGCACAGGCACTGTGGAGACAGCAGATCCCCCCCGCTACCACAGACCCCTCCTTTTATGGGCCTGTGTTGAAAGCGGGACGGGGCTTTTGGAAAACTGCGTCTGCCGTTCCCGCCAGATCCCAGTTCCAGGACACGGAGCTTTAAGGACAGGCGTGTTTTTCACAAATAGCCGGTATTTTCTGGACGGAGTACCTCAGCAGTTGTTCCTCCACTATCAGTCTCACGTCATCTCCTGGGATGAGTTTTTCTGATTTCTCAATACAGATTACTTGCACCTGGATGGGAATGATAGGGTGTTGGCAGAGACACTGAGCAGACAAGAGGAGAGGGGAGAAACCTTGCCAGCCTTTGTGTGTGCAACTGCTGAGTCAGTTCAACAGCCTCAGATATCCCCGCCCCCACAAACACAGGTGCAGATGGCCATATAAAAGTAATCTTAATTTGGCTGCTGCCCAAATTCCACATTCCTCTTGGCTCCACCGGACCCATTTTCCCACATGACCTCATCTCCCATGCCCTCGCGGCGGACAGCCAGGCAGGCAACAGGCAGTTGATGCTCCAAACATCCAGGAGTTGTTGTGGAAGTGGGAAGGAGATGAGAGTCCGATATGGGTAAGAGGAAGAGCAAATAGGTATGCCTGGGTCTGGGCCTTTGACCCCCAGACTTCCCCCACACCCACTGAAGTCTGGGAGCCAGATCCTCGGAGCCACCGGGCTGCCGCTGTGTCCTTCCGCTCCAGCAATAATGCATGGGCTGCAGGAGATCCCTCCATGCAAAGGACTCTGCTCTGCACAGAGCCCGGCAGTCCTCGCTCTGCCCCTGTCTAGGACACGATTAGAAGCTGCTTGGTGGTATCAGGATGCCCTTCTGGGAGACTCAAGCTGCTGCAAGCCAGCCTCAGCTGCAGAGGGAACCGGCCAGGCCCCTGCCCCTCTCCATACTCAGCTCCAGGTATCCGAGCACTGAGATGCAGCTACGTGAACAACAACTTCAGCGGCAGCTTGAGGACCGAGGGCTAATTCCCGCACCCATCTCAACACATGAGTTTAGACTTATATGGAGCTCACAGACGTATCCAAACACAAACACTGAAGATTGAGAAAGTTAAGTTTAACCTGTGCAACTCTTAACTATGCTCTTGACTACCGTACAAAGTTTTCCTACCTTGACTATATTCACCTGTCTACAAAAGAAGACTAAATCCTTTCTTTTAACTTCAGCAAAACTATCAGCAAGTCCACAAGTTCACCATTTGCCAGGGAGACTAATGAAGCCAGAGCCAGTGGCAATGAAACGCATGACATCCAACCAAAGGTTGTTTCCATGCTGTGTTTCACTTTCCAAAATGAAGCCACTTCGTGTGCACAGCTAACGAACTTTGTAACTTGCCTGATTTGCTTTTGAGGGACTCTTATTTTCCCCCCTTCAACGATTTTTCAAAGAAAAGTGAAAAAAAAATTGGTTGATTTTGATTACAGTAAAGCAGAGACAAAACCTGGAGTACTTCAGATAGCAAAAGTTTCAGGAATTCACAAGCAGTTTGAAACAGAAAAGTGGACTGGAAGCCATGACACAACTTCACTGTAGGGATCACTGCTTCAGCTGCTACAATCTGGTAAAGGAAAATCAAAATCTGAAGCACTCAGATGTGTATCATATTTCATGACGCATATCTAAGAACCACCTATTCCCTCGTCTCGTGTTTAACATATCCCATGTGTTAGGGCAAAAAATAAAAACCTGAGCAATAGGCACGAGAATGACAACACCATCGGGAGCCTCCTGCTGTCAGAGGCTATATTGAGGGGAACTTTGACTGCCAGCTTGGCTGAGCTTCAAATTTGCCCTAAATACGGTGCAACTGGCTGAGAAGAGCTGGGACGACAGGGTGAGAAAGCTTGCCACCGGAGAACTATCAACATAAGCGGGAGGCTACCTTCCTCTTTGCTGGGTTCTCACACACACTGATTGCAAAGGCAACACTAATAAATACCACCAAGTGTTAGGTACAATGTATACCAAGCTCCAGCAAGGTTGCTAACGCAGAGCAGAGGCTGTGGCCTCACGGATTGGGGCAGAGGCATGGAGCAGCACACAGGTGTCTGCACGGGCACAGTGGAGCTCGTGGTGGGAAGGAAAAAATGAATTGGAAGAGGAATTCCATTTTTAACAAGTTGCTAAGAGGCACTCTGTGCCTATTTAAATCTGAATTGTGTAAGCAGTGGAAACAGAAAGGGAAGGGTGGGCAACGTTAGGACTGCCCATTAAATTTCCTGGATTGGCTGGGAAAGAATCCTGTTTGGCATCTGAATACGCTGCAGGAAGCACTCTTGACGTTATGTCTACACCTTTAGCCTCCTTTAGGGCTATGACCATATGTCAGAGACCTTCTTCCCATGGTAGCCATGAAGTTGCTTTGCAATCTTTGTTGGCTCCTAGGGAGAAATACTAAGTGGAAAGCTTTACTCTTTCTGTCAACCTGGACCACGGTCATTCCAACTTCCCATGATTGCAAACTGCATCCAAAGATCCTACGGACGTCCTCTTGCACATGAGCTCCAGGCTAGGCTTTAGGTTGAAATCATGCTGTGAACTTGGGAGAAGGGAGGTGTGTGGGAAGGAAGAAATGAGAACAGAAGGGAAATGCAGGATGGAGAAATAGAGATACACAGGAAACTTGTCCTTACCAGAAATGCAGAACAGAAAATTGTTGACATGACATCCTACATGAAACAGAGCTACACAAAATACTATTAGCAGCTTTGGAGGTGTGCATGATCAGAGTAGCAAGGAAGAAGAAACATCCTGAATCTGAATCACTATCTGTCCCTGAAAGAGGCAGCTAATTAATTTTTGGTTTTAAAAGTTGGAAGAGATGACTGATCATTTGAGCATGTTTCAGCATGATTGAAAACAAGTAAGGAAAAACTTAACTTACAAGTATCAGCAAGCCATGCTTCAGATGATTTGGTTTTATTAGAATTTTTTTAGAAAGAGCATTTATAAAAATCCAAATATAGTTTTGCGGCTCTGTATGTACGGTAAGTAGAACATTTGGTTGCACTGTGGTCATCTCAGTGGTGTTAACCTGCAGCCTCATGATTCATTATTTATAACATCACTCTCTGTGAAGTACCAGGTCACAATCATCATAAAACCCAGATATTTCACGTCAGAACTAAAATTTTGATTAGTCTTGAAGAATGAAAAAGGAGGAGAAATTAAGTCACCCAAATGGGCAGGATAATTAGATTCTGCGGGAACACACAACAGGACAAGCAGATCATGTCAACAAGAATTTAGTCTCTAATACGCTGAAGTGTGAATAGAAGCTTTTGTGCCATGCTTGTCAAAAGACCACATGCAACAGCTTGGCCCTGTAAGCAATTACCATAACCTTCTGTGGACCTGCAAACAGAAAAGTAATTCCAGAAGTGAACGTGCACTACTGATCTCAGCTAGTAAAATTCAGCCCTTCTCCCACTTCTACAAGTTGTGGCAGTCCGAACTCTCATTAGACAGCAAGAGTTCGAGGCAAGGATCATCCTCTACTATGTGCTTTGTACAGTGCCAAGCAGAAGGGGGTGGAGGACTCTAACTCCCACACAATATGAATAACAGCAATTCATCTTTCTGATGCATCACTATTAGTTTGATTACCTGGCTTGATTCACTTGAGGTCTGTAACAGCTTCTGTGGGCTCTCAGAAACCTTATTTCCTCAAGCCGTTTATGTTGGTGAAAAAAACCCCAACATACCTGACTTCTGAGAGGAGGGGTTTGAGGCAGGACACAACACAGCCTCTCCTCTTCATGCCAGTGAACGCAAGTTTGCCTGAGCTGCTCTTGAAGTGACGAGGAAGGGTGGGAATCCAGGCTCTGTATCTGCATCCCAGAGCAGCTGATCTGTAGCTCAGGTGACAGTTATGTTTTGGGTGAAACATATGCTCCGTATTGTGCTACTTCTTCTCACCCCTGCAAGGGACTGCAGGTTCCTTCTGTGCCCTGAGCACATGGGGGCACGCGCAGGAAGCAGGTCCCGGTGCCCTCGCTCCACTCTAAACCATGTCCTTGGCTCACTTGCTGGTGCAGCAATTTTGGGGAAGCAGATATTTGTTCATTTTAATAAAGGCTTGTCTCTATTAATCCATCCTGTCCACACTCTCTTCAAGATCCAGACTCTCACTCTGACTGGGACTCCAAATGTCTGGGACATTTGGAAAAAAAGCAATGCTTTGTTACTCCAGTTGTACTCATCTATCATTTGTTTTTGCAATGACACACACCACCTCTTTTGTTTCCTTATAAGCCCTTGTCACAGCTTGATCAACCCACTACCTATTTCTACCTGTCCTCTCTTTAGCTGGGTTTAGGTATTGTGCTTTTACCTGTACTGGACTAGAATTCAGCAATTTTCAGCTTGTTCAGGGCCATGGTCTTTTCAGGTTTTATTTTTTTTAGGCTAGAGATTAGCCATGTGGGTATCCAGCACGTCCCCCTGCAGCTCTTACTCCCAGGAGCTGACGATTGTGCTGATAGCAGCATCCTTAATTTCAGAGTACTGTTCTTTTCGGTGGAAAGAACAAATTGGTGAGAAAAAAGTAAAAATACCAAAAAATAAGATTTTTTAAAACAGTCTTCATGCCTGCCTCTTCCACCTAAATGCTAACAAACTCTCCACCTACCTCTGCAAGTCCAAGTTTTGAAACATTTTCTTTCAATAACCAGTCTGATTTCACTGAACAACTCCTCCACACCAAGACAGGATTCCCTTCCAATTCCTATATCCCTGCAGTGCATGCTTTTCTCTTCATCCCTTCCTGCATTGTCCTTTAACCATGCTTATGAAAAAATATTTGTGGAAAAATCACACCTCTCTTTGGCCTCCACTATTTGCCTTCTCTTCCACCCAAGACCCATGACCAAATCCCTCCTAATCATTGAGAAGGCTTCTAAACTGTACAAATAGCCAAAGAAAGACAGAGACACTTTTCAAGTACCCCACAAAATTAAATCTTGTAATCTATAGCAGTTACAGGCACAGTATCAACCTCAACTAATTATACAGTTACAAGCTGTTTCAAATGGCTTTTTCCAACCCCCCAGCTAAAGCAGGTGAAAGCCTTCCAAATTTAACTCTTGCAACTTCTAAAAGCAACGTCACGTCTCTTGCTTTTTGTGCAAGTAACCTCTCACTGGTGAAGTTTGGTCAGTCACAGCTCCAACTGCACCTCCAAACACCTGCTAAACATTCACAACGTGAGGTAGACAGGTTAGATCGTACACTCTTGAAGAGTAAAGACCATAAATCTCTCTTGTGTAGGCAGCGAGAAGTAATTCCCTGTCAGCAGACACAAAAGAGGAGATATGAAGATAACCTTCCCCTATCTGTGTTGCAGTAGCCTCTGAAGGCTGTAAATCTCTCCAGAGCGGCCATTACAATGATGGCTCTGCATGTTGTGCTTGAAGAATAGTGCCATTTCATCATCTGCCTACTACAGATGCTGAAGCAATGGAGAAATATTTTGCAGTTTTCCAAGGGCACACAGGGCCAGCAACGCATGCTGCTACTACATCTGCTAAAGCTTTTGCACTGCCCACTCACACATTATTAGTAATTTTCCCATGCACTTGATGGACTTCTCCCAACACCTCTGCCAGATGTACCTCTGCAACCTACCCCACTATGCTGCAGAACCTCTGCTCAAATAACCTTAGGTTAGCAAATGCATGCTTTGGCTTCTTGCTTTCCTGGGCTTGCAACAATGGCTGACACTCAGTGCTTTTCTACCTGTCCATACTGGAAAAGAGCAAAAAGGCAAATGACAGCATTTTAGGTCGTATGCAGTCAAGCAAAGCTCACCTTGAATCAGGACTGATGTTAGCTACTGCTTTGTTTTATGGTCTCCTGAAAGACCCATCTCCTACGTCACTAAGCATAGGATAGACTTTTCCAAAACTATGTCTGCATCCAGAGCCCACATTCCACTTCCATGTGAGGGAGGTACTTAGGAGCCTAAGACCCACCCATGTTTGAAAAGGGGACTTTGAAATCAGAGAATCAGAGGATTGCCAAGGTGGGAAGGGACCTCTGGAGATCATCTAGTCCAAACTCGCTGCTCAGACAAGGGTGAACTAGAGCAGGTTGCACAGGGCAGTGTCCAGTTCCATTGTGAATATCAGTAAGGATGGAGACTCCACAGCCTCTCTGGGCAACCTGATCTAGTGTTCAGTCACTTTTACCATAAAACAGGTTTTTCTTATGTGACCTTAGCTCAGTATACCATTTTTTCCTCTCTTTTCCAAGGAACCTGAGAAGTTGCCTACATGTTTGGGGGAAACTTCCTGCAAGCAAAGTATGACCAGGAAGGATGCGTCCCCTGCCATTCATACATCATTTTTAAGTTTTTAAGATAAGAATTTACAGCATAGGTTGTTAACACTGAAAAGGGATGTTTATTGTTGCATCTATATTCTAGCTCATAGCCAGCAGAAATTACACAAACATCACGCAGTCAACCTTAGAGAGAGCCTACCTCACAGCAGTCACCTTTTTCTCCCTCTTCGCCAGTTTCCTGTTACCAGTGCTGATGAAGTTCAAGGGTGGAAGATTTACATAGGATACTGATGATGCCATCTGTCTCTGAGGTTCATGAGCAGGACAAAAACAATGTTGGTACTTTACCCATCCCTTGGTATCTAACGTTCAGTCTAAGAACATCATACAGCATCTATCCTCTGCACATCACAAGAGGAAACGGGGCTTTCAAACAGGAATTATCCACTGAAGGCAGCCTTGCAGCCAGCCACCAAGGTCACTGGGATTTTTCACCAGCTTGTCCATCACATCTCCACCCTTCTCCTCTAAGGTTATTTTTTCAGCATGTTTACTAATACCAGGATTGGATGAGGTATCTTCCACACCCTAGCCAGCATCTTCTTCACCAACAGTATTAACTTCAGGAACTTGTTGCTCCATTTTACAATACTTAGCTACCCATTATTGGCCCCAGTTATGTTTCAAGTTAAAACCAAACCAAACCAAACCAAAATGGTGGGAAAGAAATCCTCTGAAGTTTGGAAGCAAAACTCCCAGGTACGTACAGGACCACTGCTGAAGAACCAACTGACATGATCTCTACACAGGTAGGGTTGTTGGGTTGAAGTTGTATTACCTGTGCTGCCAGTATTCTCTGTACCATAAAAAATACCTCATTATGAAACGAGCACAGGAAATGATGGGCTGGTATGAACATAACCAACTTCCAAGCAGTAATTAATGTAATGCTACAAGATAGTCCATGGCCAGGGAGGGAATTATGGATTTTTCTTTGATAAAACTGAGAAGTGGATGTGTCAGATCAGCTATCCAGCACAGCAAAAATAAGACAGCTTCCAAAGTAAGTACAAAGTGTAATAGATGTACTAGGTTATTGTCTGCAAAGGTTAGAGACATCTGGGCCATGAGATGATTCTTTTCCCTGAAATTTCATATTGAAATAAAAAAAAAAGTCAGCTGAAGTCAGCCTTGTCTGTACCACAAAATGACTGTCTACTAGTATGTATAAAATAACTCAACATGAAAAGATTAGGGCAAAGACTACTACATTTAGAGGACCTTGATGCTAACTGGAACAACAGACCATGACATGAAGTTAAAAGATGACAGTGCTACATGCCACATCAAATTTAGCTCATGTAAACTAACATGATTGATAGTTAAAGGATGTTCAAGTATAGCTTCCAGATGGAAGAGGAAAAGAAAGTCAGAAAAAACGTGCTTAAGATGATTTCTGATGACTTTCTTACTGGAAGGACCTGGTCAGGCAGTTAAGACTATGGTAATGTAGTGTCTTGCAGGAATTTTATCCCACAAAACAAAGCAATTTATCTCTACATATATGCACAGAACTGATGACAGACACTGTAACAGAATACATGTAACTAGAGAAAGTTACCCCACATTTCTACCACTTTTAAAAATTCTGAAAAATGCAAATGATGATTGATAGATGGGCATAATTGAAGTAAAGCACAACTCGCAAGTTTCTCAGTCCAAATAGCAGTAGTTTCTGACTTCATGTGCTCTTTCACCGTTCACTGTTGCTTCTTCGCTGAGATTATGTTCCATACCGCTTTTCAAGTAGAGATTCCAGAAAATTTCTAATTGCAATAGATACATTTATAGTGTCTCTCAGTAAAACCAAAATGCTATATATGAAAACAACTCGCAGTAACATATTAACGTCTGAGGTACAAAACTTCTGAATTAATGCACTATACTTGTTAATCAAAAGATACATGCTTTCATTACCGACAATTATATCTGAGTCTTTAAGTGGAATTTATTAGATTGCTCCAGCAATTGACATACAAATAATATGATTGTCAAATACATTACAAATTAAATATGTATACTAGAAACAGTCTCACTTCCACATTATAAAGTAGAGAATTCACTCCATAAGCAGGACAAAGTGGTCTTTAAGCACTTCAAGCACTAGAAATGGGTGTTAGATAATAATTTCTATCTTGGAGCATGGGTATTAATTTCTTTCAGATCACAGCTTTCCACCGATAAATGCAACTACTGTACCACCACCCTCATTACAAAGCAGGAATATAAGGGGAGGGCAAGACCTATGCAGGAGAGGAAAACAGAAATACTGGATTGAAATGTTACGATGCCCAACCTCCTCTCATCAGGCTAAGAGACGTGTTTCAAAGCTGCCCATGTCGTGGCCAAGCAACTGTACTGACGGTGAGAGCAAGACTGCTGTACTGAGTTTAAAGACGACAGTAAGGGCTCAATTCTCCATCATGCTCAAGCTCTAGTCAGCATAAACGCAGAGCAAGAGCTAGCGAGCAAACATACAAACCCTTCACCTTTTGCACTACCTGGTCGTAACTAGAGCTACTAGCGTCAGCCTCCCAAAATGTAATGTAGACTAAGAGATGTATCTACACAGGTACTCTACTAAACCTTAACTCTGCACAGGCAGTTTATGTTGGCAGAAAGTTCCTTATCCAAAATACACTACAATGACAAAAATATTTTTATAAGTATAACCACATCCACTTCAGTATAGAAAGGAAGCGACCTTGGGCAACCTAAACCAACACTGCCACAGCAGCAAGAGTTTCCAAGGCAGACAGCTTTCACATGTGTTAGCTGCCACAGGTTCTGCCACATTTCTTCTAAATCAGCCTCAGGCATAAACTGATGCAAGGGGCTGGCAAATGGTGGCTGTAGCAGGAGAACAGGCCTTTGTTACCCTCTGCCACGAGATGCTTCCTTGCTGCAGGAAGAATGCTCCAACAGCCTTGTCCATGTTCAGCTTCTCCCACTATTTGGCCACTACAGCTGAAAACGTGAGATCAAATTGGAGAACGCAACTTACATTCTCTTCCCCCTTTTCTCTCAACAAGCATTAGCTTGGGGTGGCCACGAAAGAACAAGGGAAATAAAGGAACTATGTTACCAAGCAGGTAACAACTATAAAATACACGATAGTAACAATAGCATTTTCTTAAAACTCTTCAGGAGAAAAGGCAAAGAAGAGCCGCATTGATTTTACATTCTTCTTCACATTCCTTTTCCACACAGCCCATCCCCAAATACAGGAGATGGCAGAGCAATGAAAATAGTGAGCTATGGTTTCCCTCCACCTGCCACACGGCCCCGTACTTACCCACCTGGAAGTCCTGCACCTTGTTGAACTGCACTGGGCCCAGGGAGGCAACGTAAAGTCCTTAACTAGTGCTAGCAGTATAGGATATAATAAAGGCAATTGCTTGAAAGCACTGTATAGGCATGTAAGTCGTTTGGGGCTTTTTTTCAGAAGATACAGAACTGGCATATTCTGATCTTTCCTTGTAGAACGCTAAATACTGATTTTATTTCTCTTTTCCAGATTCTTACACAGTTTCAAAATCCCCTAATGCAGTTTGTTCGAGGAAGAACTTGAAATGTGACATTTTTGTCAATTACCAACAGAAACTGAGAGTTACACAAAGCTTTTCTTTTTTGTTCTTGTTGGGTTTTGGTTGTTTCCCTATGTGTTTTTGTTTTTAAACACAAGGGGAACAAAATCATGTGTTTCTATAACTGGCCAGCATTTCTCTATCACATCAGAAAATATTTTTGAAGCTTGGATAAAAAGAAAGTGACCAAATGTTTAAATACCGCCCCCCCCCTTGGCAAAACTCCATGTATTTTCATTTAAAAACCCCTGTATTTGCTGTTACTTTTAAAGAACTGGCAGAGGCTTGGCCACACATCTTCTCTTAATATTAAGAAAAAAAGATGTGGGCAAACCTTTTTGTGCAATTCTCTGAAAATCTCAACCTTTGATAAAACAGAATGCCAAAACAAAAATAGTAATAATGTGGTTGACGTTAACTTGAATGGTTCAGTTGTTTAAGCTTTATCTGATTCCATGCTTCCTGAATATGGATAGTTTGGTTTCTGGGATAATAGCGATTTGGATAGTTATTTCATTATTTCATCTCAACTGGGTTTTTGAGGAAATGTTAGCTGATTTGTGGGTATGTTGTTCTTATTTACCAATGAAATACTATATTCAAATACAGCAAAGACTTTTTCCCATTTGTTTTATATAAAAATAATAACAATTCAGCCGTAGCCCTGGAGGATTTATAATTGACAAAATCCTTCCAAAGGTTATTTTATCTTCCTTTTTTCGTTCATGCTTCCAGTCTGTCAGCAACTGAATCAATAATTAACCTGGACTGTCATGTTTTCTCTAACATAAATAGAACACTTAAAATAACAACCCTGAAAAGCCCTATTTTCTTTAGGTTACACAACATCTCAAAAAAAGCAGGCAGCTGAAAACCACTACACAATTGATTTTAATGTTTTGAGTTCCGAGGGAAAGTCAGCTGCAGGACACCCACGTCTGTTTTTCAGAGGCTCAGGGTGAAGGAAAAGTGAGGACTCTTCACAGGTTTTCTAAACAAGTATATGACAGTGCTCTTTGCTTTTTCACTGCCTATGAAAGTGGCGGGTTATTCCTAGCATTACAAACACCTTTGATCTGGATCGGTGAGGACCCATCAAAGAATCTGCTTTCTTAGGGGCTCACAAAGGACGACAACAGACGAGTATGCACTGCTTTGCAGGCAGCAGTCATCCAAAATGCCAACTCATGTGACTGCTATTAGCAAAGACAAATGTCTAATCTATTAAAAAAAAAAAAGAAAAAATCCTCACTCATATCCCCTCCCTCCACATCTCTGTAGCTATAGTAGCCATGCCATGCTGTTTCTTAGAGAGTTGGGACAGTGTATTTCTTATTATTTTTACGAGATGGGAAAAACAGTGACATGACATCAATGGATACAAATGCGGTTGCAACTAAGATTGTCAAAAGCCTCTTGCCTTATGAAAACAGTTCTGCTCAGTTTCAGAAGGGTTGAATTATTATGCCTTATTATTCCTGATATATTTTGGTGGGAGAGAAATACATGAAAACAAGGAATCTGCCAGAAATATTGACTGCAGTGTGCTGCATTTAAGTATGTGGTGAGGTGTGATCTTATTTCTGGAGATATGCTGTACTATTTGGTCTAAAACCAACAACGTACTGCTGTCAAAAAGACAATGGAATATAATTACCAAGGAGGCTCTTTCGCAAAAGATCACACGAACACAACATAAAAGCAGAAGAAAACTATTATTAGGCTTACAGTTTTGTCACTATAGGCTTTTCTATGCTGAAGACAATTTACTACAATTTTTTTCCCTCCAAGATTTCTCAAAAAAGAGGGGTGAAATACCACTGAACCCACGTTTTCTAGATTAAGAGATGAACAGCACACCACCCCACACTTCACTAACTCCAATCTGGTTCTAATAGTTTAATAATCCTTTCCCCAGGGGGAAACTAACACTGAAAAAGTACTAAAAAGGAAACAACGCTCCGATCCAGCTCGGGTTAAAGATTTTCCTGTTCATTTTGAACATAGGGGATCAGTTTAGGGAAACCACCTTTTTATGAAGTAGCTGTTTAATAATCGGCAAAGAACATTCCCTGCTGGAACTGCCTGTGCAAATATAAGCTTAAGACTTTAGTATCTGCAATATGTTGTCCTCACTACTGGGGACCTGGCTGCCCTCTCCACTCCTGTATTGTAAGAAGCAGCTATGCAGCACAGCGATTTGATGAAGCTCTTTCTCATGACATTCTGGAAAATGATTCAACTAATGGCTTGGTGGGCAGGTCCAATTTTTTGCCTCATTGTCTGTGTTCTGACTCCAACTTTGTATAATATTTTGGAGAAAGTTCGCCTTTTCTGCACTGTGCCGAGTAAATATTTTGTCAGTTGTTAAGGATGAGCTACAGAGTAAGACCCGGCAATGTATCCAAATTCAGCAGCAAGACTTGGAACCCTGTTAGAACTTTTTCCAGATTGTGATTTGTAATGTATTTCAGAAGCCAGCAGAAAACCAACCACTTGAACCATTACAGAAAGGCTGAATGAACCCTTTTCAGAGCAGTGAAAATGCTTTTCCCCACCGCTGAAAAAAAAAAAAAATCATTAACGCTAGCAGAAAGAGCTGGGTGACAAAGGGGAAGTTTACTTCCTGACTGCTCCATGGTGCGGCATGTTCCCCAATGAAGAGCAGTATCTGTGCTGCACCAGAGAGAAAAACCTCACTGGGATGAGGTGAAAGGGACAGTGCTAAGGCAAGGCTGTGACACCAAACCGCCCAAGTCCGCACAACCTGCTGGGGAGGGGTGAGCAAAGAAAATGCAAATAGAGGCTGCCCTCCATCCTGCCTCTGCAGTGGAGCCATAGAGAAGGAGGCACAAATGAAGACTAAACAAAGACTTGTTTCAGCAACATAATTATTTGATCTCTGCTGCAGCCAGGCAATTACTAGAAGTGGTGATCACTAAAACTGAATTCCACTAATTAAGCTAGAAAAACATTCAGCTTATAAATTACTAAATAAAGAGAATGAAAAGTGAACACAACTATGCGGCTCAGCATACGTCTATAACAATGTCATGGTAACCACTTGTTTGTACTTTTTATGTTATGTCTAACATAAATTCTCTACAGTAATAATTTGTGGAAAAAAGAAACAGATGATAGACCCATATTCATGGTGCTGTTGTTTGGACCAATGAAGAAATAAAATAAAAAAGCATCTTCCTTTCCAATACAACAGTCCTTCTTCATATAATTATGCTAGAAGCTGTATTAAAATATCTTGAGGTTAGTATGCCAGAGAGATTCCCTCTCTCTTTTGCTGTTATGATTGCAGCTGGGTAAATAATTTTTACAGTCTGCATGGCAAGGTACAAAAACCGTGAATTGCTGAAAAGAATGCAAAGGATGAAAAGGGCCACCAGGAAAGCAGAGACAGAACGAGAAGACAGGAACTGAAAAAATAATGTTGCTGTCCTCAGTGGAAGGTATACCTGAGGAAACTTCTGTCACTACCCCAGCTATGCAACACTAATAAAAATGGCAAGCAGTTTAATTTCCTTCCTTCCTTCCATCCATCCATTCCTCCATCCTTCCTTCATTCCGTCCTCTCCATCCCCCTTCCTCCTTTTCTCTTTCCCTCCCGTCCTTTCTGTACTTCTCCCTCTCAATTTTTTTGATGTTTTTTTGTGAGGTACAGACTTTACATGCGATATAGTAGTAGGCTTTTTCTAGCAGAGGAGAGAGTACCACTTTCTCAACCAGGAAAATTTTTGGACAGGATTTACAATCAAGCCTGGCTAATGGTTCTAGTCCCTGACTGACCTCTGCTCCTTCTGGCATGCTCAAAGCAAAGAAAGCCAGTCCTTGAGGGAAGGCCATATCAAAAAGCTCCTAGAAGGCCAGAAGGATTTAATTTTTGTTGCAGCTACACTTTGCTATTGGCAACAGCATCCAAAATGTCTCACTGAATCATCAGGCAAAAAACTGAGGCATAAATTGATAAAATCTACAAATTTAAATTTGTAAGAAGAGTAATTCTTGACAAAATTTACAATTTGCGCTGTGAAAAACATTTCCAGTTTTGTTTCTTTAGCACATTCATAAGCTTACCATCTTGCTCGCCCTTCAGCTTTGGGGACATCACATGAGACAAACATAAGCCCAGGCTTCTTCTCCAGACCAACATGTTGTATGTACTGGTTTACCCCAGAAGTCCTTTAGGTGCCATCCTCCCACCCCATCCAATTTGTGGGACCTTCCTGCCATGCTCTTAGGCCAATGGCTCCTCCATACCACCACTATCCTTCTCCCCATCAGCTGGGTTGGACACATGCCCTCCACTCAGCTCTCCCCTGCCATACCATGAGCTCCGGCTGCCCCTTCCCTGCCATTTCACAACCCTCTCCTCCTCCTTCGCCTTGCCTGTGGCTTCCCATGCTCTTCTCCCCCACTCTTGTTTCTTTTCTTTCCCTCCGGAAAACTACTCACGTATCAGTCTTTTCTGAATCATCAGAAGCGAAGCAGAAGTGACACAACCAGCTGAAGAAGCCACAGGCAAGGCATGTGGTTGTGTCCTGTGTTTCCGCTGCAACTAGTATATCAGCACCCGCCTGCGACTGTGGGTCTCCAGCACGGCTGAAGTGCAACCAGCTGAGCAGAACACTTCAGTGCCACTGGTCAGGCATGGAGACGCATGGTGTACAGGTCTGTAAGTACTGGTCAAAAAAACTGCTGGAGGAACATGAAACTTCTGGGGCAACTCTAGAGAACAGTTGGGTGCCTCATGACATATGCTGGTTTCTGGTTTTAGAATGGCTTTTTAGCCACCTTTCAAAAGCAGTCAAAACTACACATAAAAAGAAAAACACTAAGATTCTGAACAGCCATTCCCTTTTTTTCCTCCCATCCTTTTCTGGCTCGGTGTTACAACTCCGCTGCAGACCAACCAGAGACCAGAAAGTCAGTACAGGCTGGAAGATCCACCCAAGCTTCACGGTGCTTCAGCTCGGGACACTCACTGAATCCCCTGGGTTCCTGAATAGAACAATGCAAAAAAGAGGAAGGGGCACATTTGGAAAATGCTAACCCAATTAATTCCTGCATGTTGAAGAAAAGGCATGAGGTGGCACAAGGACCTCCAGCTGCTCTTTTAAGGACTGCTGAAGCAGGTGTGAGAAGCAGCTCTTTTAAGACGCTGATTTCCTCAGCAAGCAAACACCACAACAGAGATGGGACAAGGCATTAAACCTGCAGTCTCCTTTCAAGGTCTGGCCCCATTTTCAACCCATATTTACATCTACTGTCAACCTAACTTTGCTCACTTAGGGAGCTTCAGTCCCTCCCAGGGGGCCATTTACCTTCTGTCAGCTGGTGGAATTCAGGACCTCCACACAACAGGACATGTTATTTTACATCCACAATCGACAAAATCCAGGCAGCCTTTATCATCTGTTATTTTACTCAGTGCATTCTCAGGCAAACGTCTATGTCAGTTCCTGAATGTAAAGAGAGTTTGCCTGAGGAGAAAACGGGTAAGGATCTCATTTCCACTGACTTCAGTATCTGAAAGTCTTCCATACTCTGTAACTTCCTTAGTGGCCTTCTGCCAAGTCATGTAATATTGCGACTATTCAGCTGTTTGAACCACTGTTCAAACGTACTCACTGGAAAACTCTACTGGTGCCACAACTGATAACAAGAGGTGTGGCAATTTTGCAACTACTTCTTAAATTTTAATTATTTTTTAGTCTTGAGGAACCATATTAGCTCATATATCACCAGAGAGAGAGGAAGGGACATAACATAAAAAACTGCCAATGCCTCTTTCTGGTATGCAGAAATATTTCGGTGAAATTACAGGTGCAAATCTTCTCAGCATTCCAACAGCCAAAGTCCTTTCCTTCTGTGTCAAAATTGTAATATCAAGAAGAAACATCACTGACCTCCTAAGCCATTTATGCATGTGTTTCTAAATATTTTCTTTCAGTCTGTTATCCAAAATTAGAAATTACATTAGTATAAGAACACAAGTTTTTTCTGTCATGGTTTATCTTTTCATCTTTCTGCTGGATCAAGGAATGAAGTCATAAGAATTTACTTATATATGTTAAAAATTATAGCCCACTTACATGTATTTACTTTCAGATAAAGCCAGTAACTATCCTTAAAAACTAAGCACAGTCCAAATATAAGTCATTGTTTCAACAGAAAATAAAAGGTATTGCTTTCCTCAGTAGTCTGTCTCCATTAGGTCTTCCACGTGTTTACCAACTGTAAAACTTGACCAAGGTTAAGTGAATGAAGGGATAGAGTCAGTGACTAAGTGAGGAGACAGCAGGTAACAGAATCAGGAAATTAGGTATAAGCCAACACAGGATTAACTATACAGACCCAGTCCTCTGATCTACTCTGTTTGGCACCTGGCCTAGAGGAATGCACAGCGCATGTATGCTCACTACCTACGGCCAGTTTCAGCTGTGTACATGCACTGCCTATCCCTTCAGTTCTGCCACATTTCTGAAAACATACCGCAGACATCAATTTTTCGGCACGTGCATGTTCAAGTCACTTGCTTAGAAGAAATACGTCATTTTTGGGGTATCTGGCAATTCAGACTACAGTACTTACTTTTTTAAGCCCAGTGACTGAAAGCAAGTTTCTGCAATTTTGTTTACTGCCGTGAAGAAATTCACACTGCATCTTGACAGCACATAAGATGACATGATGAGGGAAGAGCTTAATAAGGCAGGCAAGTATCAAAGAGCAATTCAATACAACTTGAGAAAAATGTTTTAAAATTTTGCTTAGAAAAGTTTAATTATATGTATTTTTAAATCTGTGAACGTGCTTCTTAAAAAGCAAACCATAGGATAATTCCTCACTGCACTTAAAAGAATGGCCTAACTTGTATTGGTGTCAAAGGGGTAAGATTTCATTGCACGTATCAAAAAAAGAAGGTACATCAAATGATAAAACTAAATAGTAATACGTTTTGCATGGTTGGCAGAGTATGTTCACAGCATGGGAAGGATAAAGACACAATATTAATTAAACATCTTTCAGAGACAAGAACCAAATCTGTGCACATTTTGTAAGCTTTTCCTTGTTATGTCCATTATCTAGCATTTTCAATGATGTATATTGGGCCCCTCTGAGGAGAAAAACTAACTTGAACTTTATTTCAAGAACAATCCAAGAAAACTAATGAAGCTTTCTTAACTTCACCAAAAGGAAGACAATATAGAAGATGACCTTACTTCTATTTTTGTGCTTTTATACAATGTGAAAAGGAATTCAGTGGTCAAAAGGGGCACTGGAAGCAACCGGAGGAAAGATCCCTCTAGCACAAGCTCCATGAGGACAGCTATATGGCTATCCTTAAACATAATGTATACCAAAGTAGAGGTATATCTCACAGCACAACTAGAACTTCACACCACACTCAGCCCAGTAGGTAGCCCGTGTAAATCACTGATTTAGGGGACACAAATCACTGCACAAGTCTTTTCAGCATATGGTGCAGAAAAGATACGGGAGGGCCTTAGGAGAGCCTAACACCTCCATTGCTCCTCTGTTCTCTGGGACACAAGTTGACGCTTTCAGAAGCTCAGTGTACAAACTTGCCTACAGCTCCAATAGCTGTGAACTATATATTTCTTCATATTTAATTTATAGTTATCTTTTTCATATTGCCATCCCATCTTCCACCCAAAGACCTAGTCAGCTCTCCTTCTTCCGGTAATCTGGAAGGACTGGAGTGTTGTGATTCGAGCTTTGGCTACAACTTTCATTTTCATCTAGATATGCTATTGATTTTGTTAGAAGATTGCATTTGGGAGGGATGAAAAACCAAAATTAACAGTGGGACAGACTTCTAATAATTTACTTCTATGGCTATTCTCTGCCCTTAATCTTGAGAACTGTAAGGAACTACAAGTCTATGGAGGCAAACTTGACAAATTTTTAACCATTTTTTTCCTTTCAGAGTACAATTTATTATTGTTTCCAAAATTATCTTCCATAGACTACTGCAACAACAAACACAAGTCCATGCTGATCAGAATATCATCTCACTGTCTGATCTAATCTCACTGAAAGAAAGGGAGGCTTATAAAAAATGTTTAAAGACTAAACAGTACAACTACTGCCAAGTTTCACTTGACTCACGCTATATGGAAGCTGAGGCCCAAATAGCCAATGTTCTTGTCTGCCAGAGGCCCATGTTCTCAAGTTCAAACACATTTTATATTTGCCAGTCATAATTCCAGTAATCACCAAGTTCTCCTAAAGAAGACATTTAATAACTCAGATGACCCCTTATACTAAATTTAATTTTCTCTTTAAAATGCATTAAGAAGCATTTTGTAAAAAACAAATTCATTATAAACAAAACGTAATCAGTATGGGTGTGCTTACCCAGACGTCTGTATGTGAGAGAGATTTTGGAAACTAAAGGCTCTAATTCACCTCTTCTGAAAGGCCCTAGATTTTACAAGGTCAGACCAGGAACTTTCAAATAAAGAAAAAAACTATGAATGCACAGAAGGAACACACATCTGTTAAGCTGCAGTTCATACTGCAATCCAAAAGCAACACAAGGAAAGGCATGCAAACAACATAACAATTTTGGTGGTTCTGGTGGGATTTTAGATAACCAGGAAATTTTTGATTAAGAGCAAACTAGAAAAAAACAGCTATGGAAACTCAGCATATTCCAGCTCTATCCCCTCCGGCTGCATTGCTCTGAAGAGGCTGCTGAAAAAAGACAGAAACCTCTGACATTGCTGATCCTCCTTCTAGAGGGAAGTAGAAAGTCTGTCAGTCTTCCTTGTTCCAGTTCGGAGGCTATGCAAGTGTACACCGGTGTTTTAAGACAGAACAGGGACGTACCAGAGGCCAGGAAATCCCTTTCCATAGGTTGTCTTAAACAAAGCACAGCCGTGGGACACAGGCGAGAGGAAGCGGTCTTGGGTGGCAGCCCATGGTTTGGGAAGGAGTCCAGGCTGCTGAGCGCCCGCAGCGCCCCAGAGCAAGGACCACTGCGTGGGCAGGGCATGGCTTCGCTCGATCTCATCTAGAAGGAATCCTGGAAAACATAATCCCAGGATCTGCTGGGATTTGCAGACCTCCATAGAAAGGCATATTTGGAAGCAGTACAAGATAGAAGCAGCCTCCTTTCTAATAACTTAGGAAAGTCTGAAAGGAACTAGAGATGATACTCATCTCTCCTGTAAGCAGGGAAAAAACCCTCCTTGTTTGACTTTCAATGTCAAAGCCAAGGAGGCAGCCATTAACTTAACCACAGCAACACCTGGGATAGTTTAAAACCCTGTGAGCAGGCCTTTTTTTTTTTTTTTAACTTACTAAAAGTGTTTTAAGTTGCTTGTTTGTTTAGACTTCGCCACTAGAGCTCTGGGGAGAAATCTCTCTTCAGAGAGAAGCTGTATTGTTTGTTTGTAAAATAACTTGATAGGCAAAGCCTGCAGGGAAGATTGGCCTGTAACATGCAGGAAAAGCAAACGAGTGGTAATGGATTCAAAGGTTAATGAAGAGTCAATGAGGAAATTAATTAGGTTAATGAATGCCCTCAGCTACCCACCCACCCCTTCATCCAAATACAATGGCATAGCTGCACCCCAGCTCTGGGTACATCCTCAAGAGGGATGAGAATCAGATACTGCAAACAGGTGTGAGATGCAACACATGGGAATGTATGCAAGCTCTTAGCGTATAATCCTGGACAAGTGTACCTATGCATGTTCACCTGCTAGGCTGCAACACTAATACCTTGCAGATTGACTGACTTCAAGCTGGGAGAGCCCCTGCCAATTGCCTTTTGACCTCCTACAGTGCACAGAACACAGAATTTTACTCCGCCATTGAAGGAAACCATTCCTTTCAAACGTGTGTGTCACTGACCCCAATGTGGTAAGGCTGAACTACAGACCATGATGCAGGTGGAAGATTACCCATTTCCCAGCCCATCTTTACAGCTGAATTTTCCCACACTGGCTCCTGAAAAGCTTACAAGCAGCTAAATTTACTTCCCAGTGCAGCTTAAATTCAGGCAACATTTCAGACTCCTTCATTTCTGAAGTGACTCCCCGGCCTTCTTTTCCCCAATTTGGGATTTAACAAACAAACTCCATCTAAAATTCCCGGTCACGCCTGGTAAGCAATTTACTGTGACTGGCTTATTTAATGTTATCCCTTCTGTACTTCCCCAGTATCTTCAGGAACTACCTTGAAACCATAAGGTGCCGTAAAAAGTGTTTATGTAAATTAAAACAGCAATAAAAGGCTGCCAAGAAATTCTATAGTATGCTACCAAAATAAAGCCTCAAGGTACTTCACATAACCCCAAAGCTGAGGCTGAAAAAGCATCCCAGTTAAAATAGTCACAAAGTTGCATGTTGGGGTTAGGAAATTTCTTTCAGAATGAATTACTGACAGAAAACATAGTTTGGGTACAACTGATATTTTGTCATTTTTGATTTGACAAAATTTTTCCATGCTCATAAACAATCTAAAAGGTCCATCAGGCTACTTCAGCAGAGCTGCATTGGGGGCATTCTGCCTTCTCTCAGCAGCTCTCCAGAACAATGTAGCCTTGGGGGAATTTTAGTTTTCAAGCACCCAATGAACCAGTTCTCGGCTATGGACTGAGCTTCTGGAGCTAGATCATATGTCTCATAACACAGTTTTTCCTCCTCTCAGACTGACCAGTTTGGAAAAACACAAGTGCTACTGTGAAGTACCACAGGAAGATGCAGTTCAGGTTTGAACTACCTCAGAATGAATTATTTTGTGACTTCCACATTTAAAATGTTTGAAATATATGTAAGATATATTGGTACAAAATAATGAAAAAACCCCCAACAACAAAAAAACCCCAGAATGAAACATTACAATTTTTTTGCCTCTATTAATGATATAAAGAGTAAATACAACCTATGGATATATGAAAAACTGGTGAATAATGGCTATGCAGACCGTTGCATGTCTACATAGTAGTGGTGTGTTTGGGTCTGTCAGATGTGAGACCTTGGAAAGCCCTATCTGTGCCACATTTATGAGTATATACATATATCTTTGGTAAACTCTGTCATTCTATCCAAGAAAGAGAGAAACAGAGACTGGCTTATTTGAGGCTGCACAGGAAAAAAGAGGAATAATAAATACAAACTTCTAGGCAGGTAAACTAAGCTGTAGAATTTGCTGCCTTTCCTGGGGAAAACCTTTTCTGAATGCAAGAAGAAGAAGGGATTGGGAGGGCTTTAAAATGAGTCCAAGGCCAGGGAACCATACCCAGAAATAAAGTGGCATTAACAAGTGATGAGCTCACATCTGTCTCTAATAGCACCGTTAAGTGGCTGACATGTTACAGCTAGTCAGCTAGGTCAACCACGTGTAAACAGTTTATTGTATACAGCTTATTTTCTCTGTCAGGCTTTCCTCCTAAAATAAACAGCACTGTGCTCCATGAAAGGTAGGTGGTGACCATCTCACCTTGTGCGTGTGCTGATTTGCTAGGGATGATCCAAATGAACTGCGAGGGGATGCCGGACCCATGGATCCATGTAGAACACAGCACACTGACAGCTCAGGTGCTCCCCATTAAAAGAGGGTATCGGAACATCTCCTGAGATGAGACTCTCAGGTGTCTTAACCTGATCAGTTTATCTGAAAGGAGACACTCACAAGATCTCTCCCCGTATGGAAAACAGTGATACAAAGCAAGGAATAAAGGGCTGTTTAATGTAGCAGTGGAAAGCACAACAAGCTGAAGTCAGACAAGTTAGAAATTCGTAAAAGAATTAGCAGTGACAATGAATAATGAGAGAAGCAAGCCGCTAAGGAAAACAGAAGATTGTTTATCTCTTCAGATCATGACCAAATGCCTTCCTGGAAGATAAACTTCAGTGAAACAAAAATTACTGGGCTCACTACAGGTGCAAGCGAAATGTTATGGCCTGTGTTAACCAGGAGGTCAGACAAAATGATCTAATATTCTTTTCAGACCTTAAATGCCATGAATGTCTGGGTTTGTCTGCGTGGTATTTTGTCGGTAGGTGAGAACTCACTCTATTTCTGAGTCGGGATGAATCCATGCCAACAGTGAACCAGGAGCCGCGTAGCTGTGGTTAGCACAGTGCACAATCCAACCTAATAAACTTGCTCCTGGCTTGGAGCTGGCTGATGCCTGGCCAGCTCACAACATGGAATAAAATCGCATCTGTCTGCAAAATACTATACCGACACACCTACCTCTACCCAGCAAGCCAGCCAGCCACCCTAGCGCACTTTTGAGATAAGGAGGCAGGAGGCATGTCTGTGCCACGTCCTGGAACGTGGTGCAGGGATTTCCCAGGTAGCACCCACAGTGCTCATGCCGGAGCCAGCAGCAGTACAGCCACCTCAGCCCCATCAAAAAAGCCTGACCGAGGGGCAAAGCCCATCCCCTGGGACCCAGTGCTGTGCTAACCCGGCCATGCTGCCTTCAGGACTGAGTCAGCGTGTTGGCACAAGTGGTGTACCACATAGTGCCAGGACACAGCCAGCCACGGTGACTACCCCTACCGCAACGTAGAGGGGCGTAAGGTCCTCTTGCTGCATGTGGTACTCCGAGGCAAATTGTATCATGGATTCTCTTCTTCTGGAGCAAGAATGAGGGCTCAAGACATGCTCACTGGTCACAGCTGGAACGTAAATGCTCTGAAAGGACAATCTGCATTCCCTTCCATCAAACTCTCAGCACCTGCTCGGTGACCTGTCTCTTTCTCAGCAAGAACCAAACCAAAGCAATTCCAACTGCAAAAGGAGTGATGTGGTCACGCTGTTTTCTGTGCTTGGCATCTGAAGAGTACAATAGCGAACAAGGTGGTAGGAACGTGCACTGGGCATGCAAAGAAGGGCAAATAAAGCGCATGGTGCTAAGATCATTGCCACCACATGGTTTGCCTTTACAGAAAGTGAAGTGAGCAACACACTGAAAACCTTAGTTTCTCAGCACAGAGCTCTACACCGACAAGCAAAGCACAGCTTGAGCAAAGAAGACAGAACGTGGTCCTGAGGGAAGAATGTTTTCCCAATGGGCTTATGCCACAGGACTGAATTAATGATGTGAAGAAGTACTGAAGTAAAAGTGCAAACCAAAAGCAAAATTCAGTTGTTTACTGCACTGGGGACAATCTGGCCCAAAATGGTAGGTGCTGGGAAGGAATTAATATGGGAGAAAGGACTAACCACTTCTCCAGAAACATAAACACAGAAGAACGCTTTTGAAAGTATCTTAAGATTTGACAGAAGCAGCAGAAGTTTATATTATACAGAGAACTCAATAAAAATAAGAAAGACAAAGGTAAAAACAATAGATATAATCTAACCTTTCAAGCAAAAACACCTTTGTAGTAGGCTGTACTTACTGAGACATAGTCTTTTCTGGGAATGGCTGATCGCCCCCTTTTTTTAAGGCAACAGATCCTCAATTTACAGGATTAGTTGATAATCTCAGCTTTTATTCAATGAAAAAGGTTTTCCAATCCTTCATGATGTGAAGAAGAGCTTAAAATTGAGGGCCTAAGGATTAAACTACCAAGGCAAAATTCCAAAACTTGCATATTTCTGAGCCTCTGCTCTTTTTAATCCTGACCATTCATACGTTAATGCTTGCAGGCTTACCCTCAAGACCACTGACACCTGGTGAAGAGCCCAAAAATACTGGCACCAGCATAGGATGCTCAGGGTTTATTTATATATTTCCCTGGGATTACGTAAAGAAATACTCAATAAGAAGGACTGGTGCATGAGCAGTACTAGCACATATGACTTATTCCACAGGATAGCTCCTGAAAGCATCCTGTGTCTTTAGTTTCTGTGAGTGGACAGTTCCTTGCAAGAATAATGCCCAGCTGAATGAGTAGAGTATTTGGAAAGAGGCACTGGAGGTGGGATTGAAGCTGTATTGGAGCTACTGCATATAAACTATAAAACATGGTAAACATTTCAAAAAGGCATATTAATTGCAAAAAAACATTCAGGATGATAACAATGCTCTTAAAGTTAAGTTTTTCTGTAATGATAGGACCTTAAAAGTTGAAAACTCTCCTTCTTCCCTCTCTATTGTGCACCAGTATGATTCTCACGAACACATCACTTCAGTTGCTGTGCTAGGAACAAAAACAGGATGGATATTAGACATTGGAAACTCTCCATTTGCCTTTACCACAAGGGTTTTTTTTCCCATGGATCATAAGAAGGGCAGACGGGCATTCCCTTGAGGCAAACAGAGATGTTTTCAGAACATCGTGCAACAGGAATACTCCCTGACAACATGTCTATAATAATATGTTCTAAGTACAACTTTCTGTACTGCACCTTAGGCTATTTAGTGGTGGACGTATTTTTAAGCCCATTCATTTTCCCTGAACTTGTGTAGGGACCACTGCAACTAAACATCGGCCTTTTAAAAGAGTACATCTCATTTAGCCACACAGATGCTCCGATCAAGTCAACAGGTCCATAAAATTTTCTGAAAAAGGATCAGTGTATCATCATTATCCAGTTTCTCAATCAGCAAGGTGGAAAAGTTATGATGAAAGAAATGCACTTAGTCACAGAGTATCTGTTGAGCGGAAAGATTCCAACCCACCCCTTGTCCCAGCATCCAGTTTCCTTACAGAGCCTCGATGTGGCCAGAGTTTGATAAAGACATGAAAAATGAGACAGTGCCAAATGCCATCCAAGGCTTCCCTCTGGATAGACTTGCAAAAGAAAAGAACGAAGATTCCAAGTTCGTTTCAGTCCCACGAGGCTTCACTCAACATGCAGCTAATGTAAATGCCACTCCAGGTGGCACTTCCTCAAGCACTAACAACAGGTAAACATCGATCCCCGTCTCAAGGTGTGTGCTAGACAGCTCAGCTTGGTTCTTCCTGGGTAGCTCACCATCTCCTTCCCTGCACGTCTAGTAGGACATCAGGTTTGGTAAAAGCCTTGCCATGAACATAGCAAGATGAAGAAGATTGTTGACTCTCTCATGCTCTCAGAGCAGCCGCCTTCTCTTTGCATCTCCATGAATCCCAGCTGCAGTAGCCCTCCTCACTGAGAAAAATATCATTTTTCTGTGCTGCTGATGGTCCTTTCTATTTCACATCTGGAGATTGTTAACTGTTTCCCATGTGGTCTGAGTTTTAGCAGCAAAAACAGTCCAACAAATTCTAGTAAAACTGATTTATTTGTATGAACTGGACACTGGATACCAAAATAATACTGTATGGGGGACTTTATTCTCCCTTCCTCTTCACATTGACATTTCACCTCGACCTGTCCTCTGAAATAAATACTAGGGAAACCTCATGTTTTAGTGGTTGGAAGTTCAGAACTGAAAAGGTCAAAAGCTGATAATAATTTAAGCATGACATCTCCTCTGTTTAGGAGAGCTTAAGTACACATGAGTGGCGGAAGTCCCAGCTAAAACTCAAAATTGATGCTGTGAGGCTGCGACTTCCTCTTGGATACTAACAGCTTACAGCAACCTCTGTTTTTGCAAAGTCATAATTTGCTGCCATGGAAAGAATTTTATTAGCAGAAACTGAACACATTGCTTCAAATCTTTGAGGGACAAAACACAGCAGGAGGGAAAAAGATACCTATGTGTGTATGTATTTTTTGCAACTGCATACAAGAAGAAACCAGATAAATAAAGCAGAGGGGAGCACTGAGTGGAGCTGGGAAAATGGTTTTAAGTTGCTAACATGGAGGAAAAATTACCCAAAGTCTTGGATAGTAAAATTTACTGCCTTTCAAGAAGGCAGCCAGTGATTAATTTATCAAAGCCTTATTTGGTGCAAAAACACTTCTGCAGAAATATCTTTAACATTCAAGCTACTCTTAGGTGAAAGCAAGAAGGATAAGTTAAATGCTCTTCAAAAGTAAGCTAGCACGAGTAATTACAGAAACCAAGATATTATAAAGGTATTTATTAAAAAGTCACCACTAGCAGGGAAAAAAACCAATTTAATAGTTGCAGAATGCTTTCCACTCTACTCAAGCAGGAAAAACCTTCCCCCGTGAGATCACCAATGTGCCTAAACCGTGTGGCAGAGAAATAATCTTTAGAACTGAGAATGTGAGAATGAAAGAGATGATGGTTTATGTCAGTCAAATACCTGTTCCATTATCCTACTTTCTCAGTTTAATTTAGTTTTGAGCCCATCACTGCAAATTTACCAGCTACCAGAACTTTTTGCTGCCCACGGTGCTACATCATTGTGTTGAATGAGGTGGCAGAAGACATAACGCACCCCAAGGCTGCAGCCTGAGGCTTGCTGCTGGTGCTGCTACTATGTCAGGGGAGCATGCTCTCACTCGGACTCTGCCAGTGAGTATATCTCATTTCTGGATTTGTGTCGTGGATAAAGGTGGTGTAGTGCCAGACGCAGAAAGGCTGCGCTTGGCTGGCTTGTGTCTAATTTATGGATGGGCGTATGTAGGTGTGAAGTGTTAAGAGAATGCTGCAGACCACACGAGGCTCCAGCCGTGCCGTGGCACAGCAAACTTAAACAATACCTCTGCCCCAAGCAAGGACTGGCTCTTGGGGAAAGGGTTTATTGCCCAGCATTCATCATCAGGTACTCAGGAAAATGCAAGAGAACAGGTTTTATTTCTGCTACAAATCATGCACAGCACCAAAGCACTCTGTTGCAGCCAGAAGAAAACCGAAGGTTTGCCTGTGATCTCTGAAAAAGAGGGACTTTTTTTTTTTTTTTTTTTAACTGAGACAAGTTGTAGCTTTGAGATAATGGAACGGAATATCATTTTTGAAGAGTTTTGTACATCATTCTCACTTAAGAAAAGGAGGAAAAGACGTGAAAATCATAAGATGATGGAGAGTCCTGTACTGTAAGAAATTATTTTTGAAGATTTTGAAACCATCGCAACAGAGCCTTCCAGCTTGTAGGCCAATGCAGGAAAGCTGATGCAAGAGCTCTGGCAGGGAGAGACTGCCTGCCAAATTCCTACTAATTGGTAATATGGACAGCTGAAGAAACTGGCCTCTGAAAGGAAAAATAAAGCTTGAAACCTCAGACCAACTTCTTCAGGAACACAACTACTTCTGAAGAGAGTAGTAGATCCGTGTGCATGGATAGATATAGGCTAATGCCTATAAATAGCTCCAAGCTGGCAGTGCTATGGCAGTAACAGAAGCCAGACTGTGGTAACAGCCGGCTTCGCTATAGGAATTTTCATCTTAATGCCACCTTCCTTCTTGCTGTGGGAGACGCACTGAAAACAGGTCTGGTTAGTATATTAAAACTCTATCATGCTTTCAACAAGGTTTCATAAGGTTACACCAGTAATTTTTAAATTTCATTTTAGAAATTCAGTTCAATCTCTATGCAATACCTATAAAATTCCTAGATTTCACTGTTTACATGAAAATGCCAAGGAACACGACCTTTAATTACAATTTTTATATTTAGTCCAGTAAGTTTGCTCTACAACAGTAGTAACAGCAGTAACAAACCTTATACTGAAAGAGTTGAGATAAATTTGCCAGATTAAAGAAGCAAATATCCTTTATTCCTTTTGCTGCTATTAATTTAAACTGAGATGATAGGTGATTTTATTCCTTCAGAATGAATGTCACACCTCTCAATTAAAAAAAGAATATATAAGCCTAAGTAAACTGTCTTTAATACTCTTGTAAAGTTTAATTCATTTGTTTGCAAAGTGTTCTGAGATATCTGGAAAGACTAAGTACTATTTTCTTTTCTTAGCAAAGGTTAGAATATGGTTGGGAATTCTGCTGCAGTATGCTAAAGAGATTGGTTTCCACAAACATAACGAAAACACTAGATTCTCAAGTACATCACATCTGCACTGAGTGCACTGAGTTATAGAGACAAAAGTAAGGAGAGAGAGGAGTAAAATCATAGCACTTTTCTACCCTTCTGACACCGTGGGGTTGCTGGGGCTCACATTTCCTGCAAGAGTAAATGAGAATAATTTGCTATTCTAACATGTACTGACAGGAACTGCCTGGTCTGTGTTACCTGTGAGGGGACCAAGCAGGGGCTAGTTCTATTTAAATGTTGTGCAGTTAAAACACTGTCAGAGACTTTTTAATGCCAAGGATTTTTACATATTCCTATTTATATTTTGAAATTGCAGCCACAGAGTGTTCAGACTCGCCCTTCTCTGCCTAGCAATGTATAGGTGGGATCTTCCATGTATAAGCCAATTTGATATAATATGCTTTCAAGTTCACTGCAAAATGTTCTTCCTTACACTGTAAAACTTACCAAGAGGCTGTACAGTATTATATTACATGGTAATGGTATTTCCAGAAAAAAAAAAAGAATTGCACATGAATAAGGCAATGAAAGTATGCAGGTAACCATGGCTACTGTTGTGAACTAAATAACATTTTTTATACAGCTGTGAATATTTGTATTATTGCCAGTTAAGCTGTAGAGTTCAGATTTGAGACAGGGCTGGTAAACACTGAATTCTTGCCTGAAGAAAGGTACTTCCCAAAGTGGATGCAGGCCTCCACATTGTGCCACTGCGCACTCTGGTGCAATTTTTTGTCTAGTAAACACACATCTTATTACCTCAGTCAAAATAATCAAAATACAACTCATGGCCACTACTTATACTTTACTGTCAGTGACACACTTTTGCACTAGCTACTGCACTATCTTAAGGGTATTTTTATTTCCTCTTGCCACATACCTGCAACGGCAACTTTTGACGTAGCTTTTGAAATAGCTTTGGCTCCATAAAAGAGACTTTTGAAAAATCTTAAAAAAATCTGCAAGCAAAACTCTCATCTTTCCTTGATTTTCACTAGTGGTAACACCCCCCTCTTTGGTCCCAACAGCATTTCTGGACAACAAAAGAAAAAACAATCCAAATGACAGAGCAGATGAGAAGGACCTTTTCTCCTTTGACATCTTCTCAGTTTCCAAGTTCGTCCTTCTTAAATCATCCTTCTGTTTACATGTCAGAGTCTCCTCAAATCAATCATCATCAGAGAAGGAATGGAAACCTAAGGGAATTTTCTCCTTACGGAGAAAAGGTACGCCCAAAATCAAATTTGGAGTAAGTTGACAGTAGTTGCTATACTAAAAGAAAACATAAACACAAAAGCAGTTAGTGAGATGAACCTGTACTTCCAGTAACACAAACAAAATGAAAATAATGAAACGCCTATTGTAACTAAGTGAAGCAGGACTTAGAGCAACATCTCTCTATTCAAAAATTGAGTCACTTCTTCCTTCCAATAGAGCATGAGTTTGAAACCCAAGTGAGCGCTCATTCATTCGCCATGAATTTGTCTTCTTTGCCTGGTTTGGAGAGAGAGGATCATTTCTTAATAAAAGCACTGGCTAATGAAGCAAACACAGATTTCACTTTGCAGTTCAATCTTTAACAAACTGCCTGTAGCCTCAGGCAAACCACAAATTCCATGTTTTAGTTTCTCCTCTGTAACATGGGGAAAATAGCAACTCTTTTCTGCCAGTCTTTACCTGTCTTGTTCATTTAGGCTGAAAGAAATTTGAGGACTAAACATTTCGTCTCTGTATCAACAGTGCTAGCTTAAATAAAATTATAGGAGATGTTCTTTAAAATTGTAGTAGGTACCAATATCGTTATTAATATATGAATAATAATAGATATATTCCTAAATATACACTATACTACACTATACACTATATATATACACACTATATATATATATATATTACTATATATATACTATATATAGTAATCCTACCAAACTGATGTCATGGAGAATAAAACTGTGGGAGGCACAGTAGCACAGTGCTTGGGCAAACAACTGTGAGATCTAAAGACCCACAAACTCTGGGGATATTAGAGGCAATGCGTGTACAAAGCAGGGCACTCTTCGGACTTCTGCATACACAAAAATGTTGGAGAAAGAAAATCAGTCTGCAAACAGTGATCCTGCACAATGGTCACAAGAAACCAAATGAAGCCAAATTTCTGCATGTTGGTCTAGAATAAACGAAGGGTCAAATTTTCAATATACTGAGTACTTTAAACTTCCCTTTCAAGCTTTTTCTCAGTGATGTACAGTACACACAATTATCACCTCCATGTTCTATGGCTCTCTCCAGCTGACTACTATTATCACCTCTTTATTTCAGTATTTGGTCTCCTCTGCTTTGCTCGCTGTCTTCTCCTCCTTAATCTCTAAGGCTATCACTTTTTCTCTTAGCTTCTGACACATGCATTTCCTTCTCCTTCGAATTCCCTCTTCTTTTTCATCTTTCATTCCTCTGCTTCAGGACCAAAGACCAAAATGCCATCCACCTTAGTCTCTGATCCAAGAATATATATATTCACCTGCTAAAATGATTTGCAGCTGCATGCATTTTTAAACAACTTGTAGCCAATGCAATTTTGTTTGTTAATGGAAACATCAGTAAATCTGTGTATTAGTAAAAAACCATTTTAATCGATGTTTCCTTTCTAGAAAAAGATATCATTTCCCATTTCTTTGGTTTAAAAAGTGCCTTAAAATACGAAGTTCATAGACCAACATACATATTTCATCTTTCCCATAAATAGTTCATTAAAAAATTCTACATTGCATACTGTATTCGCAAAAGAAGCCACAAAAATGTGCATGGCAGTGACTCAGCAAGTTGGAACTCTGCATATAGGGTTTATAGAAAGCTGGTGAAGCTCAAAGTAACAGAATAAAAAGCTAAAAGCCCCATGATGCAAATAAAATTGCTTGCTGTGGGAAACAAACTTAAGGATGTGATTTGAATATTACAGCCATTTTTGATAAAGAAGAATTTCCTTTCTAGGTATATTTGAACTTTCTATAGCATGCACCATGTCAGCCTAGAGTATTTTATAAGATACTAGGAGCACTGAATTTGGTATATAACCATAAGTAATGTTATTACTTGAAGCGGAGGTTGCTTCTGTTCTGCAGCAGAATGGACAACAATACCAACTCTAACTCTTACTTGAACTTGCATCCAGGAACCTCAAAGTAATTTGCAAAAGGCAATTCGCCTCTTCATTGCAACTGAATGAACGGGATGCTGAGGCACATGAAGGGGAAATACCTCTGAACACCCGGCAAGCCCGCATCATGGTGAAGAGCAAAGTGCAGGCACACGCAGTCTGGTTTGGCACAGTAGCTGCCCTCCCTGGGACACTTCATAACCAGAATTGGGCACAGTGCTATAAACCCCATAACAGCCAGCACTGTTTTTCTATCATTACAAAGCCCCACAAAATGCAGACATTAGCTGATTAAGAATTATAAAAAATGCTTTCGATCAAACACTACATAATTTCTCTCAGATTATTCAGTAAAACAGTGGCAGAACTAGGAATAAAATGGAAATTTAAAAACAGAGTTTAAATAGCACTTCAAATGTGCACTGTTACTTGTTTTGAAGAGCAAGCAAACTGTGAAGAGTTAAAGGATACCAGTTAATATTGCAACAAAGGTGTAAGAGCATATATTGGCCATTGGTCTGCCTTTTGCCATTTTGAGACACCTCCATGCCCTGTGCTATTTCTCCATGGTCGGAGTTTTTTCCTGCTCAGATAACTGTGGTGTCAGAGGGAGGGAAAGAGTCACCTTAGTCATCCTTATGGTCTCTCTGAGAGAAACAGACACTTCTGAAAGGTGATGGCTTTTCCTGAGTAGGGTCCCAGGCTGGGACTTTGGTGCTTTACATACATGTCCAAAGGTAAAAGGGATAATTGTAGGCCTGCATCACTAATGGCAATGGCTTACACATCTGTCAGAAACATCCTTCACCTACATCCTGAATTTGAGTCTCTTGTATTTGAGGAGTTACTAAAAATGTACACTGTTTTTACTTATTTGTATCTATGTGGGTAAGTAAAAATATGGGGATTGAACTGAACAGCAGGGCAGGCACCAGATTATGTCAAAGCTCATAGACCACCATAAGCAGAAGTAATTCCCAAGGTTGTCCCCAAATCCTTGATTTCTGCTGATGAGCATGTATAAAACATTACTGCTGTGGCACTACTTCAACATATCAATCATCTGAATATGAAATGATTTCTGCAGAACTGATGTCTGTTTCCAAATACAAAGACATGTAAAAAGACAGCAATTAACGAAGAAAAAAGTTACTTTTAAAAAGTGGTCATTTGTTACAAAAACAATGTCAAAATATTTCCTTGTATTAGCGTTCCTGTAGCAATAATGATCTTGGGATGCAGGGAGAAGTAATACTTTTTATTCCACCAACTTCAAAGGCTGGAAAAAGCATATAAGCTTTTGGACTCAGTCTCCCTTCACCAGGTCTGCTGATTCTTCTGTTATTGTGTCCATGTGAAATAACCCACTTTCCAACAGTGATAAATAGGTAAAAATCTGGTCACTGAGTTAGTACATATGCCTTCAATTGAAGGAAAAGCTGTCTGCCAAGCTTCAACCAAGTAGATCATAGGTCTGTGAAAGAAAGAACCTAAAAGGATGGAATCCAGTTGCTATAGCAGCAAATTAAACAAATAAATGAGATACCATGGAATGCTGCAAAATATTTGTGGTACGATTAAGTCATATTTGCCACATGTGTGAATACTAACAGCACAGTTTAGTAAAGTGGGTACAATGTAGTACAATCCCACTTTTATTGTATGTACACTCTAATTCTTATCTGAGTAAGTGCTAATGAATGGTAACCAGTGTGTCCAAGGATACATAATACTGCATTTTACTGTAATCATAAGGCAAAGGATAGTCCCTTACATACATAAAGATAGACAATAAATGCATATTAAACTACTATACCTTCAAAGAGATATTTGCATCCTTCCCTGTGTTTGCATGGCCTGCTAAAGAGGCAAAGCTTTTTGTAGTGATCTCCTCTAGGATGACTTGCATATGGGTTGCTATAGAGTACACAACCTGTAGCTGGCAGCTGATATATTAAACCTTCTTCAACATAAGCAATCCTCCCCCCAATACAATATTTTTTTCCAGTGAAATGTTCTCTTTTCTTGATAAAAGATACTCTTGGAATATACTCATCACTAATCATAATAATATATCACTTACTGTTTGATTCTACTATCTGCCTATGGTCTCTGGACAGGAATCTATTATGCCAAAAGAGAAACAGGTGTCTGATTTTAACTGAGAGAGAAGAGAGGAGGGCACATAGATTTTTATCAAAAATGCGTACCAGTTATTAATGCATTTTGCACTGATTTTCAAGTTGAACATTTATTTACATTTATAACCTGCAAACCACATATCTGATAAATCGTGTAGTAGCACCAGAGAAATGTACCAGCTTAAGCACTACAAGAGAGTTGTGCATGGCTCCAGCAGTGACTACGGTGAGCAATATAAGCTGCACAGAAAGCGAACGTTAAAACAAAACCGGCATTCCTAATGTTGGCAGAATTATGGGAATGAACCAAATGCATTTCCATCCCACACTGCTGCTGGTTTAACAAACAGACCAAGCAGTCCAGGGCCAAACCCTGCTTCTAGGAAAACACAGCTCAGGACATACTCCACACCCAGAGAAAGGAAGAAAGTCTAAGGCTCCCTTTGTATGTCCTTTTGGGGCTTCTCTTTGCTCATTTGCTTTGTGCACATAGTAATCGCTTTACCAAACATTTGTATGAGAGACTCCAGCTGAAAATCTGGCTTTGAGCTTTTATTATCACTGTTATTACTATTACCATAATTATTACTTCCGGAGTTACACCTAGCTTTGTTAAAGCAGGGTAGTTTGAAATACAGACAGTACACCTCCTTACCTCTGGTGCTTCAAATATGTGATCTTCCAGCACGCCTGCAACCCTTAGCAAACAGCACATCTGTTTTAGTATACAATGCAACTCACACTTCACAGCTGATACGAAAAAATAAGGCACACTCTGAACAGGATTGTTTTCAACAGCAGGACTGAAGTTTTGAGGGTCAAACAGACAGTCAAGATAATATACAGCATTGTCAGACAAAAATATAGACAGAGATGCAAAGACACCAATGCCATTCTACAGGTAGCACACAGATACCATTTATACGAACACAGGCCTCGTACTGTTGCATGGTTGCAGCTGGTTTTAATCCTAAACATTTTACAAGGATTTGAAGCTCCTGGCATGTCACTGTGCAAATATTACTTAATCTACCCTGTAAATCTACGTCCAACAGCAACAGAAGCAATTCTCCTCCTCTCACAGCAGCATCAATAAGCCACCTCCTTGCTCTCAACTCCTCTAATTAACAGATCTCAGGGAAGTTTTCCCAGGGAAGGGATGGAAAGATATGCTAAGAAAACATACTCTTCATTTCCTCTTTCTACTTCTCCGTATTTCCTTCCTTCCCCTTTCCTCATCCTTCTCCTCCCTCAGGTCCTCTTTAGTATTTTGAGTCTCTTCCAGTTTGCTTACATTATTCTGTGGCTCCTTTTTTATTCACTTGCCTCATCTGTTTTGGTTTTTTTCTTTTCTTTTTTTTAGGTAGGTGTTGGAACTGCATCAGCTGACTTTTTGATTTGTCTCTTTCCTCCCGCCTGTCTTTTCCTCTTATCCAACTATCTTTCCTAACCTCCTTTTCTGTGCTCTCTCTCTGACTCTCTCCCCTCCTTTGGTAGTCACTCCCGCCACTTGGTGATAACACTACATGCTTTCATCCTCTGTGCTAACAGACCGAGTTACGTGACCTTGCCAACAGAAGAAGGTAGAACTTCAGAAAAAGATGTCATCTGGGGATCTCAGCTGTCAGACTTTTCATTTGCAATGCTCACGTCTAGAATAGGGCTCGCATGTTTAGCTGTTACTAAGTACTCAAAGATATTTTAGAAAACGTCCCTCATTACTATGCGTTGGGCTCGTTTGTACCAGGAGGAGCCTGTGTGTGTGTTTTCTCTAGATTAGTGGAAATAGCAAATAATCAGAAACATTCGGCACCTGTGTTCAGTTAGAAAGCTGTCTTCACCTTACCCTGACGAGTCTCCGCCTGCAGATACGTAATGTGGTTAAGGCCAGCTTCCTACCTCACAAAAACTGCTGTGCTGTTACTGTATTAGGTAAAGGGGTTTTCCTAATGCTCCCAGAGGATGCCACTCAGATAATTCAATGCTTTTTACCTAGCAGCCTCTCTCAGTTTTCAGGTGCTATGCTATCACAGGTTTTGACACACTACCAATTTCCAAGCCCTTCACATAAGTAACAGAAAATCAAAAAAATCTTTTAAGCTGCTGCTGTTTTTCTCCCCAGAGCAGCGAGATAATTGATACTACTGTATTCATGCTCCAGTGGTGGAACTGGCAGATAACAAGGAGAAGATACCAGACGGAGCCGCATAACTGCAGCATGAACGTGCAAGAAGTGTACAAATCCAACAACATTATTTTCATGGGTTTTGCGAATATTCTGAGTCCCCAGGCAACCAGCTTCAATTGCTATTCTTTCCATCAGACAAATTTTTAAATAATAGCCATCTAGTAGTGGGTATTCTGTTGGAAATTAAATTACAAATTTTCCCTGATTTTTATCACAAAACTTTGCAAGCTATGTAACAAGTGGGAACTCCCTCCTGGAGCACTGAAGATTTTATTCACCCCTAACATATGAAAACATTACAGATAGTTTAAGAAAAGCACTTGAGTTAGAATATCCTTGAAAGCCTTAAATCGGGTTTAGAAACAAATCTCAGAAAAGGGTAACTATCTTCTGGACGTAAGTATGAGGCATTACCAAGGTGCAATACATTGTACAAAAATAGCTCATACATGGGATGTTGCTGTATTAGGAAAGCATCCTTAAGAAGTATAATGCACTGTTTCAAATGAGTCATTTCTGAAAAGGATTTTTAGGGCAACACGCTAGATGGAAACACTTCGCTGAAAGAAAGGACATCTCCTTGTTTGTACATCAGAACGAGCACTGTGCAGCAACTGACCCAACTAATGACGGAGAGACGCGTTTGTCAAAAAACTCATCAGTTTTGGTCCTTCCAATCTTTATATGGCAGGTTACTATGAATTTTGATCTTTGCACGGCTTTTCTATTTTTCTACTTGTCAAATCATCAAGGAAAAAATCTTTCCACCAGAAAAACAAAGGAACAAACATGCCAAGGCCACTGGACCTAAGACAAGGCTGCCAGGAAGAACAATAATTGGAGAGATGGCCAGAGGGACTCGATACCACTCTCCGTTGGGCTGAGCTTTTCAGCTGGGCAGCCAGCAATAAGAAAAGAGAGCCAACTTGTGAAATAAGTAGAGGTGTATCACTTGGACAGGCTCGTTCCTCTCCATAACTTGTCTTCATCTACAGTTTGTCCCAGTTTTTGTGCATTCTCTTGAATACAAGGGCAGAGGGTATG